>OV651813.1:106052290-106072290 GCA_927349885.1 Psylliodes chrysocephalus
GACGGCCATTAAAATTAACAACAAACGACAGAAAGATATTAAATAAGACGGGAAGTACCTAATCAAAAAAATAAGAGAAAATGCACTTGAACCGGATTTGACGAGCGTTTCCGACAACAGACAAAACTCAATGTTTATCAGATACTTGACGCTTCAGTTCTACCATTGAATATCGAAAACCTTCTTACATCCTCATTCACCCGTCAGGACCTATAATATGCCTGTTAAACAGCTACAAATATGAATTTAAGCTCTCATTTCACACACAGGAAGAACGCTGAAACGTCTTCCTTATATCCTGTTTCCTATCCTTGCCATACTATTGAACGCCTGCCTCTCTTTTTTCTACTTTCCACTTGCCTGAAAATATGTTAACATAATTTTCATTCCCAAATCAGGCAAATATCCCAAATCCCTAGACTCATACCGTCCTAGGTGACCTATCTCTTGTTACATAGATATTTCTCGCTAGAAGTGAATACCAGTGGGAATCTAATAAAACAATAATAATTAAATATAAGATGAAATATCCATTTTAAGGCTAAACACAAGCCCAGTGCAATCAACTAAGTTTAGTCTATAAAAGGTAGAAATTTTCCCAGTCCACTATAATAATAAACATCTATGATATCCTTTGTATTATTTTAGAATATGATTAATTTTTGGTTATTTTAAATTAGTAAAATATACTTTTTATTTAACAGAGTTAAACATGATTTTATTTGCCTTTAGACATACCTATATAGTATCTAAACTGTACGGTTTACATCAAATCAAATCATAAGTGAATAATTTATGTACACATAAATATTTACAATGTAAATTTTACACTTTCTACGGAACTGTTGCCGGAAGCAAATTTTTGATTAAAGCAAAGGGAATCAATCAAATACATGGAAAGGAGTAAACTTATTTGTGGTGTCGCATTAATTGTTTGACCCAACCCCAGAAAATAAAGTCGTGGTTGTAAAAGTTGTTCTATAACTTTGAATATGACTCTACAAAAAAATATCTAAGTTATAACATTAATAAGCAAAATATACACTAATCGGTAATAAAGGAAGGCATGCAAGCTTATCTGTGTTTGTTTGGTCCTAGAAGTTCTACATTCACTTGGCTAGAGTAGGTCCCAGGTCTAACCGAGTAGATAGTAGCTTCGTATTCTTCAGGATCTTAAACCGGTGGGTACTGCGGGATGGGTATATAAAAGCAGGTACATATGCAGAAGCCCAAACTACCCTATACCATAGGCTTAAAGCTGAGTAGATATTAGCAAGTACATGTACAAATCGAAATAAAAGGTCTACAAAGAGAAAATACATTGTTAGCATTCTAATATATGAAATATTAATTCAATAAAATAGCAGAAATTGTTAATTTGATCTACCTTGGATGGTGGATGACCCTAAAAAGGTGAGAACTAATTAAAATTATCTTTTAAGGATAGAGTATCCTTGTGCATTAAAATGGCTTCTGCAGACCAAAAGTTAATTGTAACTATTTCTGTAAATTAAACCGTATAACGTACTATTTTTTTTTAATTGTTATTTAACGTAACCTCTATTTGCCATTTGTCATCACATTTGTCATTTAATTGTGTCAACAAGTAACGATGAGATGTTTTTATTGTGGACAACAAAGTAAAAAGAGTATGAAATAAACAATAAACGTTCATTCCTGAAGACACAATATGCTTCACGTTTCCATTTTTATATTTCTTTTCATAAAAAATCAAATCATGGGTGAATTTTCCCGAAGGACATCGCCCGCAAAAGGAATAAAAGAAGAATAAGAAGAAAAACTAATCAAATTATAGGTTAGGTATGTCAAATTACCCCAAATTTCAGTTCTGTGAACCCACCATAATTTGCCCAAATCGGCCAGCATTGTTGCACTTCCGGTCTCCTTGTTGGAACGGTTTTTTAGTATATTAAATATAGCCTATATCCTATCCATTAAATAATACAGATCAGTGGGCCACATCAGTCCCTGCCGAGAGACTGTTTTCAAAAGCTGGCCTCATCATAAGAAAACATCGAAGCCAGTTAACAGCTGATTCGGACAGGTCTCTTATATGCCTCAATTCTTAGTTTACCTTAAAGTTATTATAATATTTTTAATATAAATTATTAAAAAAATTAATATGTCAATGGATATTCTAACGTATCTATTTGAAAGGATACTGTTTTATTTTCTAAGAATAATATTATATTTTAATGATCCTGGCAAGATTCGAGATTGCCTAGATGAAATTCTCTTAAAGTCGAGATCGAGATTTGGAGTTCGAGATTTTACGAGATCGAGAATAAGATTTGCAAAATCTCGTCTCGTCTTGTGCGCATAACTAACTATGTCCGATGTCACGTTCCTGTTTATCTCCATCAGTCCGACTTTTGATCCTGTTCGCACTATCAGGGTAAGGTCATCCGCATATGCAACTGTTTCGCAGTCTATTGGCAGTTGAAGTTGCAATACTTCATCGTATAGAATGTTCCACGTGGTTGGGCCTAGTACGAAGCCCTGTGGGACACTCTGGGTCATTATTTTGTTGTATCCTTTCACCATTTTTCGTCTATCCTGAAAGTAGCTCTTGATCAGGTTTGTCAACCATCTTGGCGTATCATTGTCTTCTATTTTCTTGTTTATAAGGTGCCATTTCGGTGTATTAATTGCATTTTTAATGTCCAGGCTTACTATAGCTTGCCAATGATGTTTCGACCTTCTGATGATTGCTTCAATGGCCTCAACGGTGGATTTTCCTTTTCTGAAGCCATATTGGGAATCCGAGATCGTAATGTTTTCCTCCAGTTTTTTCTTGATAAGATGTTCTAGGAGTTTTCCTAGTACATCTAGGATATAGTTGTACTCAAACGAAGCTACAGCATGTATATTTTTAAACAGTACTGTTTTTACAGCATTCTCTGGATACTGACATTGATAGCTATGTAAACATATTTTACATTTATTACAATACCCAGTACGACATTGTATATCACATACTTTACTACAAGATACTACATAATATTTATTACTTACTGAAGATTGTACTTAGAATTTTTCAAATTCCAAAACTTCTACCTTTTCATTTATATTTTCTGCTTTTTTTATTGGCTTCTACGACAATTTTGTGTTAATAATTGTTTGCATTTGGCCTTTCAGCATTAACTCTTCTTTTCCACATCTTCTTATTCAACAAATCCAGCAACTTTTCAACTCTAAAAAAATTTGAATTATATTTTTATTTTATTATTTTTTATTACACATTTTGTCTAATTGATGAATGTATGTTTACCCAAGATTACGTCGTCCACTCATTTTGTTATATTTTAATACTTTATTTTAACTTTCAATAGTTATATTTGTATATATTCCTACATTAATTCTGCAACAATAGGCCCATGTCATGATCCTTTCTTCACTTAGGAAATAGTAGCTAAAAACAAATACCACTGTTTGATTTAATTTTTTTTATATAGCCTATATTCTTTACTTTTGCAAGTATTTCAAAAAATCACTTTCATCCTCCTCTTCCAGATGCCTGAAATAGTTTTCCTTTAATACCATGAAATTTGAAATATTAGTTTCTTTTAATATTCTTTTCATTTCGTTCTTCATTTCTTGTCTATTTTCTGCCTTCTTAAATTTTAATCTTCCTTGGATGTTCCAATTCTTGATTATATTCCCTAAACAAAGAAGTCTTCTGGGTTTTTCATAGGATTTCATAAACTTGAATTATGCACTATAGTATTTTGGGTCATCATCACTCATTATATATATATTCTGTCTGAAGTATCTCCCCCAGTCTTGATTGAAGTGCCCAACAAAAAATTTCTTGAATTGTTTGATCTAACCTGTTTAAAAGTAAAAATGCCACTGGAAATCTCATAATATTCTCATCCTTAATAGGTATTGTAAGATCCAAATTTTTTCGGTTTGTTCCATTTGTTCCATCAATACAAATAATCCTTTTAAAATCTCTTAATTTCTTTTCCATAACACCATTCATATAACCCACTGCAAAATCTTCATTCTTTAATCCTGGGTAACTTTCACCTGAAAATAAAAACCCAACCTATACCTGCACCATCTAAACCTTAACCTTTTAAAAATTGCATATTTTAAAATGTATTTTCATATAGATACCAATACTTTTGAATAAAAATGAACGGTTGTTTCCTTGCCTGTTCCATTCTTCAATTTTCTAAGTAGTATCAGTCAGCAGTAGCGTTCCTTTCGTTCCTCTCGTTATCAAGTTTATTCTTTTTATTGCATTATTTTAAATTTGTCTGGCATCTTGAATTACCCTGTTGTTTGACATCCTTGCAGCTAATTGTCCAACTACAATATTTTTTTCAGCCTTTGACAGTCTCTTTCTTCTTAGCTCATCTGCATGTCCGATATGAGTATCAAGAAATTTTACTTGAACTGATCCTAATAAAAAATATTAATATAATTAACAATATTAAAATTATTAAATAAATACTACTAATTACCATGTTAATACTTTCACTAAAATTCTTTTGGGGGGTGGGGGGCACGTTCCTTGTATGCGAATACTTTCCCCAGATTTTATATATCGTACTTTACATGAGCCACTAAATCCTAAAAATAAATTTATGAAAAACACATATTTAACAAGTAAAAGTTGATACAACCTTTGAAATCACTTCTATTACAATTGCAAAATATGCGTTCTTCACCATTTTTAAATTTTTTTCTTGTCTGACAAGCATAATTAACTTCCTTATTTTCCTGTGTTCTCCAAGATGTAAATTCTTCAAAATTCTTAAAATTTAAACAGATTCTTTAATAGATATATGGTGAATATCAAGCAAATATTTGTTTAAATAATTATAATAAGAAAAATTCTCCATATTGGTACAAATTGGACACATATGTTTATTTTGGTCCTGTCCAGTAGATTCTGGGTGAAATTTCTTTAAGTGCCTGTTTCTTGTAGATTTACTTGAAAATTTAATTTCACAAAATTCACAAATCACATTCTGTTGGCTGTAAAATAAACACAATATAAAAAAATAATTACCTCCCCTGTGATTCCATATTGTCCTGCTGTAAACTGCAAAATAAGTTTAGTTTATGTTTAAAATTAAAAATGCTGAAAAGTAGACACCCTTTCTAAATTACCATGAGCCGCCACTGTACACATATTATATAATATAGCTTACCTACTAGTACTATCCTTCGAAGAATCCTTTCGCGTTTAATTCAATTCGTTTCCGAATAGAACCTCGGAAAATACACATCGCAATCAACTAAAATTGAGGCAATTTAGTCATTCCCGGTAACAATTTCGTTTAATCCGGAACTATATAATGTCGCGTTTCGTATTTATTAAGTCATAAATATATAATTAGAGTAAGTTTCGATGGCTGGCAAGAGACTTTCGTGCTCAGAATTCGACTCGAGAGGACTAAGATACGTCTCGGCTCAAATCAAAGAGGATTTGGTAATTAAATTATTCAGATAGATCTTCGTATTGAATTCTAAAGGATATATTATCCTGAAAATGGAAGGGAATCGGCGTAATATATTGAAATAACTTACTAACGAGTTCGTATTTGCGAGATTAATATCAGTTAGAGTTACCAGATTAGTAACAAGAAAAATAAACGAGAATACGTTAAAGAAATAGTAATTTTTAAAATATTCTAGGTCATAATCAACCCTGTTGTACCTACGCTCTTCTAATTTAGTTGAAAGCCATTTTCCATAGAAATTGTTCGGTATACTTTAAGCAACCACTTATCGTTACAAGCATTAGTTACTCAGAGTGTCGACCATCTGCAAAGAAAATGTGGAATGGACCGGCTAAAGGCATCGAAAGTTAACAAAGGTCGTTTAGTCTTTCACAAAGTGGTTTTTCTAGTAAAAAGCAAGAGATTCATTAGTTCTAACACGTCATTCCCATAAAGTGTTACGTGTCAATTTATTTTCCTACCTATTTTACCACTCGTTCGATTCTTGTAATATACGAGCGCCTTAATTGTTGTTCTTTTATACAGGGTATACATTAACTCATCCGGCCAACTAAATGTATCTCATGAGTGCGTAATTGATTGATATTTCAATTTATGTTATATATACGCAAACAGTTTTTGAATTTGTTAGTTATATCGCATGTCATACTACTAACAAAGTTGGTTTCGCAAGAATATTGGTGAAAAACCGTTTTTTTCGTAGAAAAATTCAAAATTTATCGATACCATCCGAAAACGTATTTACTGTAATGTAATGCGGGCCATTTTCGACCAGTCTGATATCTTAAGTCCCTCGTTATGTATCTTTCCAAAATTTTATTAGAACTTTAACGGTAAATAATTACCAGCCTCTGGAAAAGCCTTAAAATTCCAAGATGGACCATGTTACCTTTTTATCTGTTAAAAAATATACACTTTCCACCATCGATCTCACTTAGAAAACCATTGTAGGGTAAAGGCAGGCAAAAGTACGCAGTTTACAAGAGTCTGCAAAGTAAATATTTTAGAAATATACTCCACAGTGACACCTATTAGTGGCTTTTAACACTGTACTTTCATATGTCTTGCTGCAGGTAAAAGTTATCTAAGGTCGACTCAATCAGTCGATAGATAAACGTTGTGTAATTTCGTTCTGGCAAGTGTTAATAGTGGAATGCCTAAAATAAGTTTTTACAGATATTTAAACAATATTAGAACTTGTAAAAGACATAACTGGATAGTTGGGTACGTATTTAATAGATTGCTTATTTAACCTAATATAATTTAAAATAACAAGAGTACGCAATAATATAAGAATGCGTTATGCGTACTCATTCAAATTTAGTAAGTGCTAATGACAATTATTTATTTAATAATTAATTTATTTAAAAAATAATTGTCATTAGTAGTGGATGAAAGTGCTCAACTTATAAATAGGAAATTCTCTAATTTTTTTTACAAATATATGTAGGTATATAACCCTACTAAATAAGAATTTCATCGTTGTAGAACCAAAACTTCGTAACTCATATTTTTGCGTAACTGAATGTATTTTTTTTAAAAGATTAATTTTAAAAATGTAAATCTTGAAAAAAAATGTTTTCAGCTTTTTCTGAAAAATCTGGTAATTTTATGATACGAGGTTTTGACTACGACGACGATTATATTTTGCAGTTCCACAAACTAACATCAAAATGAGTTATAAGAGGAAAAGCGAAAGTAAATTGGTATTTACTGAGACGCTGATGAAAGAAGTAAAAAATAAACTGGAAAATGGTTAAAGCAAACGAATTATTGCAAGGTAACTTAGTATTCCTGAAGCAATGTTAAGGAAAAGATTAAAAAACAATATCATCCCCTTGTTGTTAGATTGCTTTCACAAAGTTTTTACCTCGGAGAAAGAAAAAAGCTGACTAAGCATGTAAAAGAGATGGACAAACGTTTATATGGCATAACAATGAGATATCTGAAAACTTTCGCTTTTGAGTTTGCAGAAGCAAATAAAATCGAGACAAGAAGGCAGCAAGACATGAGTACGAGGCTTTTGTGTGGGACAAAAAATAACATTGAGACAACCAGAGCAATCTTCATTAGGAAGAATGATTGGCTTTAATAAACCTCAGGTTGAATTGTTCTTTAGTAACTATAATTTTTCTCCGCTTACCATATACAATATGGATGAGACCGGAATATCTACTGTTCCTAACAAAACACCTAAAATATTTAGTCTAAAGGATAAGAAACATGTTGGTAAAATATCAAGTAAGGAAAGAGGCGAACTAGTTACAGCCGTATATTGCATGAGTGTTGCAGGACAGTACGTTCCACTAGCATTGATTTTTAAAAGAAAAATAATGAATGACGATCTGTATTCTGGTGCACCTATAGGAATATTGCAAATATCCGATTCTGGGCTCATAAACTCACAAATTTTTATGGTTTGGTTAAAACATTTCAAGAATCACGTAAATCCGAATCAAGAAAACCTCATTCTATTAATATTAGATAACCATTCTTCACATAGGAATGTTGAAGTCATTAAATATTGCAAAGCTAACTTTATACATTGACTGTTCCTGCCACCTCGTGCAACTCATAAATTGCAGCCGATTGATAGAGGCTACTTCAGGCCATTTAAAACAGCATACAGCAAAGCTGCTGAAAATTGGTTAGTTACAAATTATGGTAAACCCATAACTACAAAACAAGTAGCAAGATTATTTAAGGCAGCATACAACATGGTTTCTAATGTCAAAAAGGGTGTGAAATCATTTGAAGCTACAGAAATATGGCCATACATTTCACATAAATTTAACGACGAAGACTTTGCTCCTTCTCCAGTGACCAATAAATCGTCGACTGAAAACAATAAGTTACAAACACAAAAGGATTGTTGAACATGCACTTTTGGAGTTTAAAATTGATGCTACTACTGGACTATCGTTAAACGAGACTTTTAGCATTCAAGATTTTATGAAGCTTGTTGATTTGTCACAAGCAGAAGTTATTTTAGAGAATAGTAATACTGCGATAACACCAAATGAAAAGTCTGTGAGCGATGTCTCCATAGATCATACGCCAAATCAGTTACTTCCAGTTACCCCTGAAAAAAATATTCAGGCTTCTTGCTCTGATTCTGCAAATGAAGAGGACGGTAGTACCATTAAGCATACCGATTCCATCAAACCAGAAGAACTTCGACTATACCCAAAAATAACAAAAAACTCAAACAAAGAGAAAACAAAGGAGGATGAGAAAAAGCCAAGATTATTAAAAAAGAATTTTAGAGCCTGATGTGATATCAAAGAAGAGAAGAAAGAAGTCGCATAAGCAAGCTCAACAGGAAATTTCAGATGACAAGGAAAACGATCAGAATGTGTTTTGCCAGCTTGTTCCCAGAAGTACACATATCCTCCAACAGAAGATTGGATTCAAAGTAGGTTGTGCGAAAAATGGTGGCATGAAGACTGTAAAACATATGTTGAGGGTCACTTTACATGTAGGTTATGCACGAAATAGCTTGTGTGTACTCTTATAACCCTCTTGCGTACTCTTATATCTTTTGACATATAGGAGAACGCATACTAATATAATCGTAAAATGATTGTTAATTGTAGTTATTCGTAAACAATTGCATTTTTGTTATCAATAAAATATATTAGAGTATTATTAAAATTGCCAGAATTACACGTACAATATTTTTGGAGTATTCGAATAAAATTGCTTAAGTGCGTACTCTTGTGTGCCCGAACCCTAACGTTTGTTTATATAAAACAGTTTATATAAATTAAAATAACAAACTGTTTTGAAGAAATAAAAGTTACATACATTGGTGTCAGAAGTCGGATCGAGCGTGGAAAGTGTTTTTTGTTACCAGATAAAAAAGATAATATATACGAGGTCTGTAAATTAAGTAATGAGACTGATTTTTTTAAAAAATTTTATACAAAAAGAATTACAATTCAATATTGTCACCTTCAAAATAACTTCCTTCTGAGGCCACACATCGCTGAAGACGTTTCTTCTACTCCTCATAGCAGTGCTGGAACTCCGATACTGAAATAACCTTCAGCCGGTCGGTTACAGCCGTTTGAATTTTTTCGACTGTCCCAAAATGATTTCCCTTGAGGTGACTTTTCAACTTTAGGAAGAGAAAAAGTCGCAAGGACTCAAGTCAGGCGAATAAGGAGGCTGAGGAGCCACAGGAATGTTTTTACTGGCCAAAAACTCGTTTATTGAAATTGCTGTGTGACAAGGAGCATTATCGTGATGCAACACCCACTTGTTCTTGATGTTTGGTCTTACACGAATGACTCTTTTTTGAAGTCTTTCAAGAACCTCTCGGTAAAAGTGTTGATTGACCGTTTGACCTTGGGGTACAAACTCTTTGTGGACGATTCCGTAGATAACGAAAAACCAAATCAGCATGCATTTGATCTTTGACTTCGCCATACTTGCCTTTTTTGGCCTTGGAGAGGTTGAAGTGTGCCACTCCATGCTCTGGCGCTTGGTTTCTGGGTCGTACTCAAACACCCAAGTCTCGTCACCAGTAATGACACGTTCTAGAAAATGGGGGTCATTTTCAATTGAATCCAAAAAGTCCAAAAAGTCCAAAAAGTCCTAATGTTCTTCAGGTCTTGCGGAAGGTTTTTTGGAACCATTTTTGCGAAGATTTTTCTCATCCTCAATTCATTGGTCAAAATTTGATGAACGGTGGTGTGAGTCAAATTTAACTCTTCCCCTATCATTCTGACTGTCAACGAACGATCTGAACGCACAAGATCCCGGATTCTGTCGACATTTTCATCGGTTCTTGAAGATGAAGGCCTTCCACTCCGTGGTTCATCTTCAATCGACTCTCTTCCTTCTGAAAATGCCTTAAACCACCGAAAAACCTGGGCCCTTGACAAAACACTCTCCGTAGGCCTGCTGAAGTTTCAGAAGAGTTTCCGTTGCACTGTGCCCAAGTCTGAAGCAAAACCTGATAGCACACCGTTGCTCGAAATTGATGTCATTCATTTTTAGAACACAATAGAAAAAACTGTTTCATAAAAACAATCGCTACGCACAACCAAATGACTCGAGTGAGGTCAAACTCGTACTGAAGGTGGATCACATGTTCCTCTGCCGCCCCACTAAGCCCCGCGTTTTCAGTGTTGCCAGTCTCATTACTTAATTTACAGACTTCGTATGTTTTAAGGCTTTTTCAAGGTCGTAACTGAGCTTTAAACTTCTTTCGAAAAACAGAACCAATCCTTGTGTTTTATTGATACTGGCGGGAGTACTATGAACCAGCGAGTAGTCTTTTTCAAGCGTAAGTAGATCTTGTTGTCGCTCAGTTATAACACTATATCCTTCTCAGTACCTCTATAAATACCCAAAAATTTTTCAAAGACAATGTCAATTGTTTCTTGGAGCTGGTTTACTACTACTTTTTGGTCATGGTCACCCTTAAACAACGCCAGCCAGTGTTGATACAATACCTTGGGTTTTCGGTTTGACACGTTCCTTTTTTAATGAGCTACATTACTTATAGTACATAATATATTACTTTTCTTACATGAGTTCTTTACATAATCGAAACCTTTAATACTTTTTCACCCAAATGTCATCCTGTTCGACTGTCGTGTAACTGACGAATTACTACGACTACTCTAGTATTTGAAATGACCAACTGTCTTCTGTTTTTAAAACCCTTACCACTTTTTGAGTTTTTGTTCTAATGAGCTTTCTTCCAGGGTAAAAGAGTTCCACTGAGCTAAATACTACTAAACTATTGGAGAGAGTTTTGATACTTCTTACCCAGTAGGTCGACGTTTTTTCTTTTTTCATCGTTCTCTTGTTCTTTTCTAATTTTGATAGAGGACCACTGATTATTAACGACCGTTGTCTTTAGTAGTGCTTCTTTATACTTTTTCATCTAATTTATAATGAATTTCTCTTATTTTACACCTATTTAGCATCATTACTTAAAACTTCTAATCTCATTTAAAACGAATGTTTTCCGTATTTTAACCAGTTCTCGAGATTTTCTCGAAAGAACAGATTTTTTGGTTCCTTTCTGGCTCGAAACCAGTTATACTTTCGATCAGTTATAGACAGGGCGAGCAGTTTTTAAAATAAAAATTATTTTTTAAATAAGGCAGATTTTGACTAAAATTGTTATCTGAGAATTTTAGAAGCCAAAGATTGTAAATCCTAAATTACTATTAAAAAATTTAAAATGGCGCTGAAAGGAATCGTATTTATTCAAAAAATTACTCCCTTGAATGGAAATAATAAAAATTGTCCTTTTGGTTTGTGTGACTGGACTTTTTTAAAAGCAGCCATTATTATTGTTCAATAATAGTGATCGTGGCGAAGAATACCGAGTGAGAATTTGGGTGGGATCAAGAGGAAGATTAATGGAGAGAAAAGGGTTTTTGATTTGGTGGTTTTAATTTCAAATTATTAAAATTGAAGTGCTTAGGAGTTACCTGTTTTTACAAATTATACATCGAGCGAAATTCTGGGTAAAATACCGATTTTTTTCATTTTTCCCTTTTCTTTTCTATTTCTTTTATTTTTGTCTCCATAGAAGAATTTTAATTTTTTTTAGAAAACATTTTAGAAGACACTTTAAAAAAAAATTTAATCGAAGTTATAGCAGAAGATGCATTATCTGAAAATAAAAATATTTCTGAATCCAAACTAGGGTTGCCACCTGTCCTTTTTTAAAAAGGACAGCCTTTTTTCAAACAAATTGTCCTTGTGACTTTTTAAAGCTTAAAATATTCTTTTTACGGAAAATGTCCTTTTTTACAGCCTTTAGGATTACCTACCTGGTTCCTAAAAAATATCAGTTTGACCTTTCTTTTTAGAAGCTCAGCAGACGGTTCCGTGGTTTATTATAAAAATATAAGCTGAGCCTAATCCAAACCCTTACTTTTTATTGCTTGTTGAGTCAATTTTTCAACTCTGCAGTCTCTAGTTCAAGATTTACTTATAATGATGCATAAGGAACATTACTTATAGCGGATTCGACTGGTTGCATTAACCCGTAACTGGTGACATGGAGTCTGCCAGACTCCAACAACTTCTTTGAATCCGCCATCTTTGAATTTTAACATATATGAACTCCCCCTCCAAGGTACCTTCTACCAATGCCTACAGCAATCACATGCGGTAACGTTAGTGTCGTGAAAGACGTAGTAGTGGTAGTACGTGTATTTGAAATTTCCGAGGAGTCCAGCAGACTCCACGTCACCAATAACGTAAGTATACAAAGAAAATTTATAACGACTTGGTCTCATTATTTTTTACTGTTTAGAAAAATAAAAATGGAAAACAAACCCGAACCGTCTAAAGAAGTACAATTTGGAGATCCAGATTATGATGCAACTTTTATGCAGTGGTATGAAGAAGATAGCTGCCGGTCCAGTGACGTCGATAACGTTGATGAAGACTTTTACATGGAAAGTGAGGATACAGTTCCGAAATTATTATCAGAATCTGAGACGGAAGAGGAATTTATTAATAACAGTTGGAAGAAGTGTTTGAAGAACCGCGAAATAGCGACACATCAAAGTCAAGTAAAAACTATTATGGTAAAAATAGGTACAAATGGTCGTGTCAAGAACCTACAAGGCATGTTCACACAATTTAATCGTTCATTTTCCAGGCTTACGGCAACCGGCAAAAATTCAGGAATACAATAATCCTCAAAAAGTTTGGAGCTTGTTGTTCAGTGACGATATGATAAATCGCATTGTGCAATGGACTAATGCAAAACTACGAACTATGGTAGAGGGCTACAAAAGAAAAGATAAACCAGAACTAAAGGATGTGGACTATGTTGAGATGAAAGCTTTTTTGGGTCTTCTAGTATTTAGTTCGGCTTTTAAGTCTAATCATGAACATATTTTAGCTTTATTTGCTACGGATGGAACGGGAAGAGAGATTTTTAGATTGGTTATGAGTGAAAAAAGATTTTCCGTATTACTCGCATGCCTCAGGTTTGACAATCCCGAAGACAGGATTATGAGAGCATTATCAAATCCAGCTGCTGCAATTAGTGAGTTATTTACCATGTTTTTTCAAAACTGTCAATCAATGTATACTGTAGGAGAAAACACTACCATAGATGAGATGCTTATTGGCTTTAGGGGACGCTGCAGATTTAAAATGTATATGCTGCAAAAACCAGTGAAATACGGATTAAAGGTAATGTTACTTACAGATGCTCGAAGCGGTTTTGCTTATAATGGTTACATTTATACCGGAAAAGGTTCTGATAGCATAGGCTTAAACAATGAAGAAAAAAAAACTAAAAATACCTACTCAGTCAGTAATCAGGCTTGCAAAACCAATTGAAGCCACTAATAGAAATATTACCGCCGATAATTGGTTTAGTTCGATTGAATTAGTAGAAACGCTAAAATCTATGAAACTCACATACGTAGCCACACTACGAAAAAATAAAAAGGAAATACCGCCATGTTTTTTACCAAACAGAAAACGAGAGTTGGTTCGTGTTTATATGGTTTCATTAAAGACATTACTATTATATCTTTTGTGCCTAAAAAAGGTAAAGCCGTCGTATTAGTATCATCCATGTATCACTCTAAATTGTCAATAAATGAAAAGCCAGAAATAATAGACTTTTATAATAGTACAAAGGGAGGCGTGGACTCATTAGATGAGAAATGTGCAGTGTATAGCTCATCGCGCCGAACCCAGCGTTGGCCAATGGCGGTATTTTTTCAAATACTAGATATGAGCACAGTAAATGCATTTATAATGTTTTAGACCCATAAAGGAAACCTTCCGATTACACGTCTAGATTTTATGAAACAACTTGCCATGGAACTTGTAAGGCCGCATTTGGAACGTAGGTATTTGAATAAGAGAATTTTAACTGACATTCGTAAAGGAATCGGCCGTGTTCTAAATATTCCAGAAAGTAAAGAAGTTGAGGAAACTTTGGAAAAAAGAAAATATTGTTACTTATGTCCATCCAGACTGCATCGGAAAACGAAATACCAGTGTTTTCAATGCAAAAAACCTATTTGCTTAGAATGCGCCAAAAAAGTGTGCCGAGAATGTCTTACAAAAAATAACTAATTTATAGTTTTGGTGTCATTTTGTAACTAAACGCAACTATTATATACAGTTGTAATTGTTAGGTATTAATCTTTGTAGAAACACTTTTTTTTACACTCTATTTGTTATTTTTTTTTATAAAAAATAGGATTTAAGTTAAGTTAGTTTTTTTTTACTACAAATGTTCACTCTTCTGCATTATTATTTTTAATTTTAAAATAATTGTTGATTGTAACTCTTTTGATCAATAAACATTTTCAAAATACCTCAGAGTATAATTGTGAAAAATATTTATAACTGAGGTAAAAATTCCTGAAGCCCTACCATGCTTAATTTTTGAGGAGTCTGGCAGACTCCATGTCATCAACAGTGCTTAAATATTTCACGTCACCAGTTACGGATTAATGCGCATTTAGTTCGACTTTTTCAAGTGATGTTTGTTCTACTGGCAGAACCTAATTAATTAAAAGTCAATTATTGCATTCGACTGAAATTGCTCAGTACCAGTTTGTTAGAAACCTGAAATGTCAAGTACTAACGGTGCCAGTCGAGTAGGGATAAAGATGCGCTACACTATTGTCGAACTCTAGCTCGCGCTTGCTGTGTGCACTGCTAAATATTAATTTGAATTATAAAAATGCTGCCCAAAATCAATTCAGAACTAAAAGCGCTTTGTCATCGAGCAAGAGCATTTGAGTCGAATCCGCTATTAGTATAAGTAAGCACGTACTAGAGCCCACTCTGCAAAAATTAGCCATGCCAAAGACAGTGCAACCAACTGGAATGTAGAATTATTCGAAATATGGTGCAAGTGATCTTCCAAGATACCGAAGTCCAAATACTGGTGTGCACCCATTCTCCCAGTATCCAGATTACAGCGAAGACCTTCCCTTGTTACTTCCCGGCAACTAAAAATTGTAAAAGAGGTACAGTTGCAGGTGCAACCATTTAGATTAAGTGTTCAAGGAGAAACTATCTCTGAACTAGTTCTGGTCATGCTCTAATACCATAAGTCTGACTCTGTCTTATTTAGGCCTCTGATTACCAAGAATATTCAAATAAATTAATCAACCTCCTAAACTGCTAAGGATAGATGCGGTTATAGTAAATCCCAGTAGTAAAAGAACACCATTTTTAAATTACCACAAGCCGCCACTGTTCCTAACCTATTTTTAAATACAATTTATGAAAAAATTATCGTTCAAAACTGTTTTTTTTTTGTGATTTAAAAGCCATATTCGAGCGGTCTCTTTGGTTTATAAATATTTTCAACAACTTTTAGAACCAGTTTTAATACTACGTCATAAATTTTGAAAGTGCTCAAATAAATAATTTTAAAACAGTGATGTCACTTTTAAGTTAATGATTTGTGAGTTTGTAAATCTCTAGCAACAAATAATTTTTGCCTCATATGTCAAAGAGAACCTCATGTTATATTACCAGTTTCATGAAAAATGAATCGTTATATTTAGAATCTGACTTTAAGCAGGTCAAGTTTTAAAACATTCCTTAAAATTATAAACCTTCATAATTATGCATTTTCTATCTTTTTTTGTGACCATATTATAAATAATCTTTTTTATCATGAATTTTATTGTCTTTGCTATCCTCTATGATGTTTGTTATTATTTTTGACATTAATGACATTTCTATTTCCTTGAACCGTTCTTAATGAAACGTTTTAAAAACACATGCAGCTGGTTTAAACCTAATTTAAAGTGACGTCATTGTTTGGTCACTCGAATGGGAATAGTTCAAACCGTTTTCAAATAGCATGAAATATATTTAAACCAGTCGACCGCTCGAATATGGCTAAAGTCGTTGTAACTTGTCATTGACAACGCATTGACATGTGTCATCTGCATAGATAAACATTTGCTGCTGTGTATTACAAGAGTATTTTATCAAGAGTAATATACCAAGACCTTGTTAATAGTCAGCTATTGTTGTTAAATATAAATTTTGAAAATATTTTAATATCAATTTGATGAGACATAATTTTAGGCATTACAGTTCATCAAATTTCTAGAGGCTTTCGACGGCTAGACAGAGAAAGCACTACTGACAGGCATCCCGACGGATTTACGCAATGAAAGTACACTCTGCGCATCAAGTATTTCACTATTTCATTTCTTTTATTTTCGTTTGTGTTTTTTGCTCATTACAGTTTAATAAAACCTAAGTATGGAGTTTAATAGCAAATTAAGAGGCCGCGTGATTAACAGTCAATCTCGCGAAATAATAGCCAATGTTATAGAGTTTATGAGAAGAGAAGGAAACTTTAATTCACCTTCAATACCATTTAAAAATGTAAATGATCGTGTTGCTGCAGCCACAGGAGTATCTAAAAACACTGTCGTCCGTATTTCTGGAGAGAAAAAAGAATCGATAACCGTGAGATATCGGAATTTTCATCACCAAGAAAAACCATTAAAAAACCAAAAACAGTTAATGATATAGATGAAGCTGCACAAGAATCAAATTTTATTTTTTTATTATTAGATAGCTATTTTTGTTTCTGAGTTGTGTTCATTTACAGGCTCAATTTTTTTCCGTTTCTCCTTTTTGATTTTATATGGGGTTTCAAGTTGTTTTTTACTTATTTCGACGTAAATCATAACAACACACTTTTTTAATAAAGCAAACAAGTGTTAAGAGGTATATGTACGTGTAAACTACAATTACAAAAAATTGATATGAAACCCATGAAACCACCAACAAAAATGTAAAGCTAGCTTCCGTACTAGAACATGGTGTCATTCGTCGAGATAATTTATCGTTTTGTTTAATAGATCAAGAAATGTAAATATTCCCGTTATTTTTTATAAAATTATAAGAGAAATAAATTTTTTTCTAAATAGTATAGTTTATTATTTTGTAGAAAAACAAAATTTCGAAAATTTTAGTAATGTTTCAGAAACAACCGTTATTAATAATAGGTACCATTTTCCTTAATAAGGTAGAAATAAAATATAAACTATTTCCACGATTTACAAAGGCCTACAAAAAAATTATAGGTATTTTCCGCTATCCTATAAAATTTATATTTTCTGACTCAATTTCAAAAGGTTGAAGGAATTCCAAAACACCTTTTATGGTATAATAATTATTTTCAATTCTACATACTATCTTTAGCTGCTTTTAAAAACGTTCTAAGAAAGTCCAATTAGACCAATTTAATCCCTAAACTATTCCACACTTTTAAAATTTAATTACCTAAAAATATTAAAAACTATTTAAAATAACTTGTTTAGCAGACTGTACAATAGCTATCTTAGTCACACGTAGCGCGTTCTCTGTCTGGGTGTCGAACACCTCTAGAAATTTGATGAACTGTAATAATATGATTAGAGCCCGAGAGCTTTAGCTCGAGTCACTAATAAAGAATCTAGCGTTGAACCTTGTGGAACTCCCATAGAAATTAATGTATATTCAAATTTAATTATGTCATGAGTTATCTTAAAATATTCGTATACCAAATAACAATATTTTTTTGTTTCAGAGTGTGATCAAACGTTTGTGAGTCGACCAGGTGGTCCAATGAACGGGACTTTTCACTCTCCAGAATTCGAAAACCCGCGAAGTCACTCGAGAAATTGCGTCTACACGTTTCTCGCGGGACCTGGACAAAGGGTCCAGGTCAGCTTCATCAGTTTCAACCTCAGAGGCCGCCCACCAGAGTAAGTACTATAATATATATCATGCCACTACTAAATAATATAAAATACTGATTTATTTTAAATAAATGGATTGGTCGGAGTACAAGAGGATAATTCTGAAACTATAGTTTTGAAATGAAAGAGATTAGAATTATTAATCTAAAATTTTTCTTTACAGTATTATTACATTTTTAAATAAAGACGGATGAACAATTGGAAAATTTATTTTCAATTTTATTGTGTCATTATATTATTCTTTCGATGTCAATGGTCGTTATTTAAATTGATTTTGTTAGATCACAGATTAAAAATACGCACCACTTAAAACTCCCCAATTTTTCTCTAAGAATATTATTAAGATCAGTTTGTAATAAATATACGAAGATATTATTTATTTAAAATTTGCCATTACTTTAAATTTTATTGATATTTGTTTTGCCATAATATAACTATAGACCCAAACTACAGTTTCAAAAATATCGCCTTATACTCCATGTAATCCCATATAATAAATAAACATTCGCGACTTGATAGAAAAAGGAAAATTGAACATTCCATTGTTTCAGTCTGGAAAAATTTTGTAAAATATATACTCTAGAATATAATATTCTTGGAAATGAAGGCAAATATTTGGCCTTGAAATAGATTGCTCTGGAATGAGCTATATGTAACTCTTTTGCGAATTTTGCAACTTCAAATTCCATTGTGTATTTTTCATTTTCAATTTTTTGGGATTCAATTTTCCTCTTTCATCGGCAACAAATATTTATTTTGATTCACTAAAACTGTATTTAGTCATAATTCATACAATTTGGTATTCGACGAACTATTATAATACTTAAAATAACAATCACAAAACACAATAATAACGAAAAGGGTACAATTTATATGTCAACCATTTATTTTTATTGCACGGTTATTTTACAAAATATCGATTACAGATTAATGTAAGCTGATGTAATGGTTTTCAATTGAATAAAAACTTGCAGAAATTATTTTTGGTGGTTTTGAATGAAATCGGGTAGTTTCCCAAAAATATAATATACAATATACAGCTTTTAGCTTTTCATGCACAGGGTAATTCTTGTATCATGGGAAATGAGTTTTTCTCGTAAACGACTGCAGCAAATTGAGTCCTGTAAAAAGTATTTGATTTACGTCGATTAATGCTTGAAACTGGGATGGATATGGAAGTTATAATTAAGCGACGCTGGGCGTCACGACGCTTCACCAATTTTTTGTCAGAAACATACTATTTTTATATCAGAAATTGAAAGATCTATTCTATACAAACACTTCTATCAAATACCACTTACAAAGAATGCATGGTGTTTTAAATTTCACTAACTCAGGTAGGCTTTGACACTTACTATTTTAATAGATATAATTAAATTACAGTTTCAGGCACAGACATCGATAAAGGAGATAGGAAATGTCATTTTCATCAGGCACGTAGAATTGAAGGCGGCCATCTTTACAAAAAAGCGAATAACGCACTTGCGCATTGATTGCATATTGAAGTGTACAGGATAGGACTAACACATTTAAACATAATTCGAAAATATTAAGGATTTACTTACACAGTAGAACTAATAACCTTAAAAACTCGTAATAGAATTTTAATTTTATTTTTTTGTGGATTTTAAGAGATTTCTAAAAATAAAAAACATCATATTCTTTTTTGAAACTTTATTTTAAATTAAATAAAAACAGAATATATTTAAAATACAATTTTATATGAAATTAATACAACAATCTAAGGCCGTCATACATTTTGTAGCAA
>OV651813.1:106072790-106142789 GCA_927349885.1 Psylliodes chrysocephalus
TCACATTATTTACAGCCTCCAAAAACAACTGTTTAACATCACTCATTTTAAAAGAATTATTTTTTCTTGAAACTTCTCCCTTTATATGTGCCCATATCAGTTCAATCGGGTTTACTTCGCAATGAAATGGTGGTGATCTAACCACCGTCATCCCACGATTTTTTGCAATTTCATCAATTTCATATTTTTTGAATTTCTTTTTGTGAAGGCAACACAAATGATACAGTTCTTTTCTCACAGAACCGGGATGGAACTTAATTTTCTTTGAATTTAGCCAATTCTGTAAATCTTTTTTTAACCACTTGGTTGTGGGCATTTTTTCTATAAGTCTCGAGTGATAACTTGCATTATCCATTACTATTATACAGTTCTGAGGAAGAAGATCTATAATTTGTTCTAACCACTCTTTAAAGATATCAGCATTCATGTCCTCATGGTAGTCACCGGTACGAGTAGATTCAAAAGACAATAAACCACCTTTAACAAAACCGTTTGAACTACCGATGTGTACTATTATTAGTCTGCGCCCCTTTCCTGATGGTGGATTTAAACCAGTAGATAAATTATTTAAAAAAGCCTGTCTTCGACTTGTAACAGTTTCATCTTGCCAAAATTTATTTGGTTTTTGTCCCTCGTTGATCCATGTTTCAACTATATAAAATATATTTCTTCTCTGGTTTCTCATTTCTTTTATAGTCCTTAGGTAATTTCTTCTCTATACTACAATATCGCTTCTTTCTATTAAAATTGACTTTCTGGAATGCTTTTTCCATAGAAAACCTATTTCTTTTAAAAGTTTCCATAGTGTGCTTTGACTCATTTCAGGGCAATCCTTATCATCTCGAACCGTGGCAAGAACTTTGTCTACTGTCAGAAATTATTTTCTAAAGAAGAACGCATGCACTTTCCTTCGAAGTCTTTCTTTCAAAAGATTTTCCAATTGAAATTTTGGTTTTCCTGGAGCCTTACGTGCTATTTGAAACTCGCCACATTTCTCTTCTTTAACAACTCTGTAAATCGTAGATTTCCCAACACCAAGCGTAGGTACTACTAACTAATTCCACTGTGTCATCAACACTCTTACATAAATGTTTGTAAATGATTTAAAACAATTAAATATTAATGTTTTTTCATTAACTGTTATAGGACCGATTTTTTGTCGTTTACGCGGCCCTTCCAAATTTTCCATGATCACACTAGAATTCACACTGCACCTTGCAAGTTGCAACTAAACGACATTTAGTAAACTATCAAGAATACATAACTTGGACCTCCTTACTAAATGGAAAACCTATAATCGCATTTTCGGTGAAATTTGTTGTGAAGGTATTTATCTATTAATAATTAGATTACTGTAAGAAATTATTAGAATTAAAATAAAACAAAATTGGCAAATAGGTACTTATTGAAAATAATCTTAAGATACGGCTATGTAATCTTTAATACACAGGGCTTTTGACCTGTTCAAACCTTTTTCTATTGTTCTGTACAGCTTATGTTTATAAAGGACCAATAAAAGACACCCAAAACTTGTAATAGCTCAGGTACATTTATTACAATTTTAGGAAATATTTAGAATATTCTGTAAAAATATTTAAAATGACCGTACTAAGTTTTGCATTAGAAATGCTGTTTTATTACTCTCTCATACATAAAAATAGACTATAGAAATAAGCCACGGTTTGGGTAGGGTAAAATAACAAAGATAATTAGAAAATGTCAAAAACAAAGGTAAAAAATCTACTACAATCTTATATCTGCTTTTGACAAAAATTATATCAAACAATCAAAATGTTCTTTTTTAGATGAAGCCAATATTGACAATACAATAAACGGAGCAGTTATATTTACGTTGCACAGTTTTTAATATAATTCATTTGACAGATTCTGATACGTTGTGCATTCAAAAAAAATGTGATCCAAATTACCTTGACCTCCTCAGTGTTCACAGTTGTCACGAGAAAGATGTTGGGGATAACATGCGTGTCCAAATTTGACTTTAATGATTCTTGTGATGAATTTGCGAAGAATATTAAACTACTTGTGCCAGTATTTTGTAGGTATGGTCGGATGTAACAATGTGTATCTTGTTGGGTTAGTGAAAAAAAATTAACTCCATGAATGCGACTACTGGTTTTGAGAGTAACAAAGTAATCACAAATTTTATTAAATTGGCACGTTTTTAGGTGAATTTATATAATTGTAATAACCCAGTTGGTCCAAAACTACAACAATAAAATGTACAACTTAGGCACTACGAGTAAATTAATTACTCCTGTCTAGTAATAAGATGAATTAAATAATAAAACTGACACCCGCAAGACTTATTTCAGCACTAAATAACGATTTACTTTTTTTCCAAGGTAAGACGAATTTAAACTCTAGTAATTCGAGCTACTAAAAATGCACGTTAAAATACGACCGACAATATCAAATGGATAAGTTCTAGCAGATCTTTAGCACGTCTAACTTTTTATTTTGACAATTTCTGAATGGATCGCTTTCCTTTGATAAACCTATTACAAGGCTCGTAATTACCAGAGGAAAAGTTGAATCCAGTGACCTAAACGCTAATGTCACGGATTGCGATAAATTATATGAAGCATGTACTTGGAGTGTTACGGTTAAAACTTTTCCTTAGAATCCCCGTTGAATCTTAACAAGAGAGACACCTTTAGACCCCGCAAAATTACCACCTAATTCCCCCTTTCAAACCCATTGAAAAGCAATTTTAATTACAAATTTAATTTCAATCTTACGAAAAACTAATTTAATTTCCACAAAAATTTCCAACATCAAAACCGACAAGGGGGCGACTCGGCGGTGGTTTTCCCCCCTTTGAAAAATAACTGATTTCGAAGTTTTTGTTTCAGTCAACCGAAGCGAAAGTTTTTCACGCCCGAAATGAAAATTCGTAATCAAAAGTTTTATTACGACGAATTGAAATGTAAAAAACCGGGGAATATCGTTAATTCGGCGCTAATACATTTTTCAGACCGGAATGAAAGATTTTCCGCCGAAAGGTGGAAAAATTGAAGTCGAGGTTTGGCATAAAAAGACGATCCGAAGCCGAGCGGCGGTTGTAGTGCGGCAGTAATGGGCGGAAAAAGTTATTGGGCCGTTTTGTGTGGAGTAAGACAATTCATAATTGATCGGTAGTTGCATTTTATACGATTTAATCAAGGGATATTTTTAATTTTTATTGGTCGTAGTTTTGTAAAGTATTGTAGACAGAAAATGCCAGAGACGCAACTTATAGTAGTTGCAATAAAGTTTTTTAATGTAGTGAAATATAAAATTAATTATAAGGGTATAGCCAACGATGTTACAACATTTCATGAGTCCTTTATTTTATGTATTTATTGTACAGTTTCCAACAGGGTAATCCTCAATTACAGGATAAGGTGAAAAACTATATAATTATGGGAAATAACAATTGAATATTATAAAACGTATATAGAAATGTCATACAATACATTTAGACATAAATTGAATACATACTAAAAAAAAAACTTAGGACAAGAGAAAAAAGTGTGCACTCAATTAAATCTATTACATTAAACATTAAATATCTGAATAGGTGAGAAACAGACGAACAATTTTTCAAATAGAAATATTACAAAAACAAGAAAAATCAAAATTTCACATTATCGTATTAAGGAAATAAGTAGTTCTTCTAACGGATATACTACATTTAAAAATGTCGATCTGAGATTCAACCTCAGAATAGTTTTGAATCATTAAGTAAAGAGGAGAAGCCTTACATATGTTGGTCCTAGTAGTATTTTGATAGAATATCTGATTAAGACGAGAATTATTTCTTGGAATGCGAAAGTTTAATAGATTAATAATTAAAATGCAGTCTATTTCATTATGTCATATTTCATATTTCATATTTATTTATTGTATCTTTACAAGTTTAAAATTATTATCATTTCTAATAATATTATAAAACTTACAGACTAGTCCCAATAAAAATTATAGTAAAAAAATTAAAATTTAACATCCACACCTCCATGCACACCTAGACACAATCTACCTACTTCCATCCACCTATTTATCCATGTAACATTACAACAGAACATATTTAAAATTTGTTATAAAAATTAAGTAAAGAATTTAATTACAATAAAAATTTACAATAAAATTTTCAAGTTTAAGTTGTATTATTTACTCTTGGTATGGCATCCAAAAATTTTCCAACTGAGTAGAATGCATTCTCGATTAGGTACTTTCTTAATTTATCTTTAAATATATTATATTTGCAGTTACCTATTATCTTGGTTGAGTGATTATAACAAATAATGCCTTGGTAATTCCCCGTGTTCTGTCCAATACCTAATCGCGAATATGGCGTTCGAAATTCATTCGCCCCACGTGTATTATATTGATGTATAATATTACTTCTTACATATTTCGATTCATTTGCTTTTATGTTCAGGGTTATTAAATATATATAGACATGGCAATGTTAGTACTGACAAATATTTAAAGGCATTTTTACAGTGTGCTCCATAGGGCAGACCTGCAATACATCTTACTATCTTCTTTTGCATTATGAAAACTATTCCCATATGAGAGGAGTTACCCCAGAATGACAGACCATATGATAATGTAGATTGTAATAGACCATAATAGGCTAGCCTAAGTATTGGTAAGCTTGCGGTATTATATAATTGCCTGAAGATGAAACACATTGAGCTTAACTTTGATACAATATAGTTAGTGTGAGCCTCCCATGTAAATTTATGATCCACAATTACTCCTAAATATTTAAGCTGGTTCACTTGTTCAATGGATTTGTTGTTAAGTCTTATCAACATGGAGTAATCATGTTTAACATTCTTAGGCAGAAATGTCATGAATAATGTTTTGCCTACATTGACCAAAAGCCCATTTGCTCTGCACCAGTCTGCAAACTCCATTGTTGCCTTGGCTGCGGCTTCTCGTGCCATGTGTATATTTTGTTTTGCCACTATTTCGCTTGTGTCATCTGCATATATAACTGTTGTTTCAGGTGTATTACATGTATGAACTATGTCACTCATAAATATTATAAATAGCAGAGGTGCCAGTGTCGAGCCTTGTGGTACCCCCATCGGTACCCTCACAGGGTGAGACTTTACTGAGTCAATACAAACCACTTGGTATCTGTTTTGTAAATAAGACTCTACCCAATTACCTGATACTCCTCTAACCCCTATTCTGTTCAATTTTTCCACCAATAGCCGATGGTCCACTGTATCGAATGTTCGTGTCAAGTCGAAGAAGATGGCAATCGTGTGCTTCTTGTTATTCAGCTCTTCTATTAGTTTACTACAAAGTTCCTCTATTGCTGTATTTGTAGATTTTTCAGGCCTAAATCCATGTTGGCAGTTTGGTATTAGATTATACTTTTGAATGAAATTTTCGAGTCTAACATAGAAGCTGTAATCAATTGTTTTTGCAATTTGTGACTGAAGACACACGTTTCTGTAATTGCATTCGTTTTGTTTTGATCCTTTATTTTTATATATAGGTACAGACTTTGATACTTTTAGCTGTTCTGGATACAGTCCTGTTGAGAATGATTGGTTAATTAAGAAGGTTAGTGGTTGGGCAATCACATCGCTCACCGTTTTTAGTGCTACACCATTGATCTCGTCAATCCCTGGTGCATGTTTTTTTGTTACCTTATTAATAATATTTTGGGTTTCGCATTGATTTATAGGTTGTAGAAAGAATGTGTGAGGTACAAGAGGTGATAATTTCTGGTCCCCCTTTGTAACTGGTGGTTTACTTATGTTTGTAAAGAATGTATTGAACTGATTTGCTACATCTTTTTTGTCGCTAACAATTGCACCATTTATATTTAATTCTATTGTAGGTTTTGACGTTAACTTTCTATGCTCGTTTATTATTTTCCACGATTCTTTACCTATATCATCTGCATTTAGGAGCCTTTCGTTATTAAATTCCCGTTTTGCTTTATTTACGGATTGATTATATATGTTTTTAAACTGTTTATATCTATTTTTTATTACTTGATTATTTGTTTGTTGTGCTATTTTATGCATTTCACAAACCATTTTGTTCATTTCTTTAATTTTATTATTATACCACGGCTTCTTTCCTTTATTATTATTAACCCGAACCTTCCTTAAAGGGAAACAATTATTGTAATGATATTCTAAGGTTAACATAAATGCATGCATGGAGTCATTAATATTTTCCCCATTATATACTTCTTCCCATTTTCCTTTTATAATTGTATTTCTAAAAGTGTCTAAGTTGTCGTTTGCAAAAGATCTTTTAAATATTACTGACGTATTGTTATTTTTTAAATCATAGTTGAATTTGCATATTTGATACCTATGATCTGATAAATGAGTATCATCTACTAAGCATTGTAGGGCTGGTAGATTTGAGTATACCACATCTATGCCTTTGTTAAGCCTTGTTGGCTTATCTACCTGGTTAATCATATCGAACTCACAAAATATGTTCTTTAGTTTACGTGATTCTATACTATTTGTCATTGTATCAATATTGACGTCCCCACATAATATATAAATGTCATTTTTGTTAAAAATATCATTCATCATATTACTTACCCCATCAAGAAAAACATCTACCTTACTATCAGGTGTTCTGTAGACTGTAATAATATATAGTTTGGTTTTTTTGTCAAAAATGTCGACCTTTATTATGGTAGCCTCAAACAGCTTTTCAATACATTTATTAAACATAATTGGTTTACTTATGATGCCATTTTTTGCTAATATACAGACACCCCCATGTGTAGCGACATCCCTAGAATAGCTATTAATTAGTTCAAAATTATTTATCCTAAAATGCTTTATATCTGTTGAATTAAGCCAATGTTCCGAAATACATAAGAAGTCAGGTGACTGCTCATCTAGTAATATTTCTAGTTGGGGAATTTTTTGTCTGTCATACCCCGAATATTCACGTGCATAATAGCAACCCCTGCTTTCAAATGAAAATATTTAAATTATTTTGGTTTTTACATTCATTTTGTTCTTTTACAATTACATCTTTTACGTAATCACTTTCAACTGGGCAGATTTTCAGCTTCCCGATACTTGAAAATTTCCTATATTGTCTCTACCATCATTGATAACATCTCTGATTTTAAAATCTTCGTAGTATTTTTTAAAATCAAATCTCCTATAGCATACCCCTTTAGGCCAGAAAGAAGGAGTATACATTTTATCCTTATGACTAAAGTCTGTGGCAACTATGAAACTTATTGTATTTGTACTGTTGCACTGAATTTTCTTCACAATAATTTGCTCGTTTTCCATATTATTGTTTTGTATATTTAGTTTGTTTCCTATAAAAGATGTAATGTCCTTTTCATTAACTTCTTTTCCTACTCTGTAGATGTACATATAACACTTTGGATTATTATTTGCAGCACCCCTGAAATTAGTGTCCTCGCTTGATTCGCCCACATTTTTTCTTAAACGCCTCACTCTCCTCTGTTTAATTTCCCATTCATCTTGATTTGGATTTGTGTCTTTATTTAGTTGAATGTATTGGTTCATAACATTTTCTTGTATTTTACTTTGCTCTTGGAGAATATTTGTTTGTTTATTTTCATCGATATTCTTAACCTTGTCAGAATGTCTTTCTTCTTTTTTATTTCTAGAATTACTGTCCGGTCCTTCATTTTTATGTCCTACAGCAACATTGGTACTTTGTTTCTGCGTATATTCACGGCTTTCGGCTGCTGAGCTACTGTCACTTCCACTTGCTCTTGCCGTTTTATTTACCTTTTTTTTATGGTATCTGAATACGTTTTTGTAGCTTTTTCTTCTTTATCCTTCTGAGTTTTTTCATCAATTTTCTGTTCAAGTTCATGTATTCTTTGAGTCAATAAATTGTTATTTATTTTAAGTATTTCATTTTTCTCCTTTAATCCATTTAATAGTTCTTTAATATATTTATTTTCTACCTTGTATGCAATAAACTCCGAATGGGTGTATTTCACTTCTTCTTCGGCGTCAATCGTCTTTTTTGATAAAAAATTTTGTTTTTCACAGCATGTTTCGCGTTGAGAGCAACTTAAATGGAAAACTGCATCACAATTAACACATTTCACACCTTTTGATATTTTTTTATTACAGTAAAGACAATTTTTATCTGGACCGACATCGACCACGTCCAGCCCGTCCGCCATCTTTTATTATGCCTGTCTTCTCAGTAAACAATGAGTATTGAAGCGATTATGAAAATACTGTTGAGAAATGCCTCTCGGTGGTTAGTTACCATCAATAGCTTGACAGACAACTTTGTAACAACGTCTTTGTATGCGTTTGATGGAAGATATCTGAACATTATAAATGGGATTCCAGATAATGTTATCATATTCCAGCTTAGACCGTACAAGTGTAGAATAAAGTAGATTCATTTTAGAAAAATCTTTAAACATTCTCATGTTTCGTATTACAAAACCTAATAAACGATAAGCACTAGCAGTGATTTTGGCAATGTGAGCATTAAAAGTAAGTTTAGGGTCAAAGTAAACCACAAGATCTCGTATAAGCTCTGGACGTAATTTGTAATTATATGTTACTGCTTGATATTTTCTACAAAATGACATATTACACTTACTGGTATTAATAATTCGATGTCTTTCTGAAGTTTAGCGCAATTAACAGTAGTTTTAATCTCATAAATAAATTTCAGCACATAAAATACTTGTAACTTTAATGTTTTTAACTATATTAATAATAAATAGGATGAAAAGAAGTGGTCCTAAAACAGATTCTTGCGGTACCCCAGAAGTTTGGTAAAAATTATGTGATCTATGTCCCAGGCACTGAACATATTGAAAACGTTTCGATAAATAAGATTTTAAAAGTACTAGCAATGATACATTAATTCTTATGCTTCCTTATTTAATAAGCAGTAGTTTATGATCAATTCTGTTGAAAGCTTTGGAGAAATCAGTATAGATTACATCTGTTTTACTTCTCCTATCAAGTGCCTCTGATATTAGTTGTGTCTTGCAGAATAAATTGGTTATAGTGGACCTTCCTGACATGCTGATTTGAAATAATTATTTGCCTGAGTTTAAAAGAGAGGTGATAAGGGATAACTATTTCAAATACCTTTGAGAAATTATTTAAGATTGTTATTGGCCGATAGTTGTATATGTTGTTGTCACTTTTTTTAAATTGGACAAATATAGGAGGTCTTCCAACAATTTGGAAATTTACTTTTTTTTTAAATAAGGCTGAAAATCACAGTTATAGGTTTTGTTAAAATTTGTGCACAATCTCTAATTAGATATGCAGGTATGTTATCGATTCCAGCCGTAATTTTAGGTTTTAACTTTTTTAGTGAATTCAATACCTCTTCCTCGGAAACACAGGTTTTGTTAATTACAATATTATTGTTTGACTCTTATTTTAATATTTGTAGGATTAGGAACATTTGTAGGATTAGGAACGGTGTAATTGGTGCAATTCGTATCCTAGGGGGTGCTAAGCTGTGTGTTATTATAAGTCATATTGGGTATTGAAGATGAACTTTCACTTTTTGTTTTCACTAATGACCAGAACGATTTGCGATCATGTTTTACGTTTTCCTCTGAGGATCTTAAAACAGTTTCGTAGCCCGTTTTGATCTTTTCTTTAATATCAGATCTGCAAAGAGCAAATTTAGCGTAATTATAATCTTTTTTTTTTTGGCTTTATATTGTTTCCATAGCTTATGTTTAATTTTAATTGTTTTGGTAATATCTGCGTTATACCACTGTGGGTAGTGTACTTTGATTGATCTTTTCTTCGGAACATGTTGCTCAAAAATTTTATTTAATTTTTTATATAACAGCTTTACACTGCCATCCACATTGTTACAATTACTTAGAGACGACCAATCAGTTTCAAATATACTTTGATACAGTCGAGGAAAGTTTGTTTTTTTTAAATTTTAACCACAGGAGGATATTGGAGCTAAATATTTGGTATTTTCAAAAGATATTTCTATAGTTAGGGCAGGGTGGTGACTGTTAGTTGGAAGTAGAACGTCGATGGCTTTCTCTACTTTACATGAGCTTACATTTAAAAAAAACTAAATCAAGAAAACGATCATTCTCGTTCAGTACTTTATTATATTGGTTGATATCGTAAAATTTTTAGAAGTTTATCATTAATCTTTCTTGAGGGATTTACTTCTGCTAAATAGTTGTAGGAAGCGAAGTCTTTAATATTAAAGTCGCCAATTAATAATTTATTATTATATAAATTATTTATTGATGTGACACCTGCTAGTAGGAGTTCAACATCATCAGTAGTAACTTAAGGAGAGATATAAATATTGAGTATAAATTAATCGGAACCTTTAAACTTTAATTGAACTGAAATTATATCGATGAAGGGTAAATCCTGGAAATATGCAATATGTTCTAAGTCATTAAAGGACGCCGAGAGTTCTTTTCTTACAGCCAATAAACATCCTCCGCCCCTCGTGCTATTGGTTATTTGATATGGTCTGTCTGATCTAAAGATGTCAAAATCGTGTGTTTATATATTCAGAATTACCTACAGAATCAGTGAGCCAGGTTTCAGTGAGAGCTATTAGCAGAACTGATATGAAGATCTTGAGTTTTTGTTATAATACCTTGCACGTTTTGGTAGTAAATAGTAAGTAGAATTTGATGATTTTGAGTTGTTATGTACCTGCTGTGATGGGTACATATTGGAAAGGATTTAAATTTAGAAAGAGTTGATTTATATACGTGATATTCTATATTAAGTGCAGTATGATTGGCTAAAACAGGGCTATTAGTTGTTTTATTATAATTGTGACAATAAATACAATATTCAATGGATCTGTGACCGTCTCTTAGTTGATGGTTCTGAGCGCATATATGACACATAAAGATAGACGATTTACAAACTCTGGACGAATGATAGTAACCACAATATTTGAAGCATCTCCTCAGATCAATTGCGTCATAGATGGAACAATAATCATAGCCAAAGAAGAGTTTTCCATAAAGCATTACATTTTAGTAGGTAAATATATCGCACTAAATAAATGCCTGATGAGTTTATTGTTTTTCATAAGTGGAAAATGGGAAATAACTGTTAGATCACCAACTATTTCTTTTTTATTTTGAATTTTAAGACAGCTGATTAGTTCTTTATTAGATAGTTTTTCAGACATACCAACAATTTTAAATCTAGGATTTAAAACTGGCACTTCTTTAATGGTGTAATTTTTAGCGAGCCTCTTATCAGCCAACTTTTTTAATTTATTGGAATTTTCTAAATTTTCACAGCTCACCACGAGTCCGCCTTTTCCAGTGTGAACCACTTTTGAAAGACATATATTTGAATAAACGGGATTAATATTTTTTACCATGTCATTTTTGTTGAAGCAGAATTTTGTTTGTTTTTCGGCTTGATTAAATATGAAGGGTGCTTTTTTAGGACTTCGTTAAATAATGGTTGAGAACTTTCTTTAGATGATGATTTGGATGAATTTGAACTGGTTGAGGGAAGTTTTGGCAAAATATTTTGATTGAGTTCTAGTTTTAGTGCTTCTAGAACATTACCTTTGATAGCAAATATCTCATCAACTTTTTCTTGAATTAGCTCATGAACTTTACCAATAGCTTCATTGATTAGAATTAGCTGATCACTATTACCTTTTATTGAGGTTTTTTCGGCTATATCACATTTTTTCTTACAAACATCACATAGAAAAAAAAAATTTCACTTTTAGAAAGCATGGTAAATTCGATATTGGTCAACCCTATACATGAATAATGAAACCATTTCGAACATATTCTTTCACATCCGACTAGACCTTCATTTTTAATAATTTTACATTTATGTCATTTTAAATCACTCATTGTTCCGCCTCTGGTAAATAGTTCTCAAGCATTACAGGACAAAAAAACTAGACTATTGATCTGTATCGGTATATCTATATAGGTTAAAATAAAAGTAGACGAATCTTAATTAAATACAGCACCCAGGGAGCATATTATGGGTTTACAACATGCACTATTACACTGGGACGTTTTCTTAGCATGTCATGGAAATAAACATCTTATCATTTATATTGTCAATTTTTGTAACAGAATATTATTGTATTCAAACATTTTCCCAACTTTACCTACTAATTTATCTGCTGGTAGTGAAAGTGATGAAATTATGAGCACTCCACCGGAGGTTTTAGAAAAAGTTCAAGCTGCCACACATAATTTGTTACCGCTAAAATTCAAAAAAGGTACGAAATTAAAAATTTATGGATTGGCGACACAAACATGTCCTTTATTTAATAGAAAAAAATAAGTGGGCGTAGAAAAAATATAGTACGTTACACGAGTTGTAAGCCCATTACGCACTCGTAAACTCGTTAACTCGTAAACTTTTTCACTTCGTGCGTAATGGGTTACTTACAACTTTTGTTACGTAATATACTATAAATATAACAAAGGAACGTTTTACATAACGTTACCGTATTATACAAATTAACAAATGAAAACGGCAATTGGCAGTTGTTCAAAAAAAAACAAGAAATAAGATTTATGAAACCACCTTGGGTAAAAATCCTAAATAGTTATTCTACATCAAGAGGTGTAAGAAATAATTTAAATGTAACAAATATGCAACATTACACTCCGTATTTTTTTAATTTGTATTCGAGGTATATCTGGAAGTTTAACTTCATTTATTTCTGTAGTATGATTCCGTTTTACGACTCACCTTTGAATTCCTGCTATAAAATCTTATGTGAATTCGGTTGAATCGAGAAAACCCCTTCTTTTTCCTCTTTTGCTGCCTTTATTTGCATAATGTTTTACTACTTAGCAATAAAAACGTTTAAAATATCTGATAATGTTCGCAAAACGATGAAGCAACGTTACATTTTAGAATAACTATAACAGAGTCCGTCTTCCTTATATGGAGTGTGCGATGTTTGACTTTCAGAACTACCCAGAGTTCAATTAAAAAAAAATACAAATTTTACAAAACCGATAACGTATTTTTAAAATAACAGATAATTATTAAACCACCCTCTTTTTGTCGTGCCTAGACCTCAAAATTAGACCACGTCCCGAATATATCCCCGGCCCTTCCCTAATATAATAATCCAGTTGCAATCTCTTTCAACGATCCAATTCGCGCCTGGATTCATTTCACCGTTTTAACCGAATTTCCTAGCCCAAAAAAAAAAGAAAAACGGCATCGAGTGGGAAAGCGAGAGAGATAGATCGTCGAGAGTGAATTAGGTACGTGTCAAAGTTGCCGAATCAATCATCGAATGGGGGATTTGCGTTCGATCATAATTGCAAATCGTTTCAATTTGACTCGGATCATCGGCCGATTAGAGCTCGTAGAAGAAAAAATTACGCGTGACTGTTTAACGCCGAGCATTTAATAGTCGGAGACCGTTTCACGGAAAATTGGACGTTAAGCGGAGCGTTCGTAAGGTCTTAGTTGAACTGATTTATTTTTAGATGGAATCGGATTAAAGTTCCAACTATTTATTGGTTGTTGATCTGAAAATAAAATATTGTAATATTATTGTATATTTTAAACAACAGTTTATTTGTTAATCATTTATTTAAACACCTATTTATTTTAAAAGAAATCTATTCTAATTTATGTCTTTAAAATGTTCACTATTTATCTTTATAACTATTTGTATACTACTGACTGTCCCGTGTTCCTCCACCAATATTTATAAACACATTTTTAAAATTATGGTGAAGGTTCTAGAATTTTCTTCGCCAAAACTAGTAACATTATCACGTTCCATCTGTTTGGTCTCAAGGGGTTTAATTGTGTATGATAATCGAACAAGTTGAGCCCCAAAGGCTAAATAAGACAGAGAGGGACTTGGAAGATTAGAGCATGACCGAATAAGTATTTGGACTCCGAGATCTTGAAAGATTACTTCCACCATATTCCTAATGATCCTCCCAATCCAGCTGATTTCCTTCTATGTTCGGCGTGGCTAGTTTCTGTACATTGGACTCCAGTACGTGTTCCCTTAAACTAAGTAATATTTCCCATACATCATAATAAGTTGATTAATCTCGAAAGGTGTTCTTCATTATCAAATAGAAAAGATAACGCGATCTGTCTTGAAATTTCAAGGCTTATTCAGGGGCTGGTAACTGACATTGAAGTTCTAACAGTCGACAAAACTTCTAACGGATTGCATAAGGCAGTCCTTGCGCTTCATTGATGCTGGCGGAAGTATTATGGACCAGCGAGTAGTCTTTTGGAAGCGAGAGCCGATCTTGTTGTTGCTTGGTCGTAACACCATATTTTGTTCTTCCAGTACTTCCATATGCACCCATAAATTCTTCAAAGGCACAGTCAAGTGTTTCTTGAAGTTGGTTTACTTCTTCTTCATAGTTACCCTCAAATGGCACCAGCTTGTTTTAATGCACTACCTTCAGCTTACCGTTTCGGATCTTACTTACACGGTAAATTACATCATTAATTTTACTACTAATGCGGTATGGACCTTCCCAAGGCCATTGAATCTTCGGAGAATAGCCCTTCTGTATTTTTTGGTCAAAGAGCCAAACTTTTTTGTCTTCCTTGAAACATCCCTCTGTAGATTGGGTATCGTACCGTTTCTTCATCATGTCGCTGGCGATTTGAAGATGCAAGCGGACCAATTCATACATACCGTCCATTCTTCTTTGTAACTGGGCCACATAATCTTCACCAGCTACATCTTCTCCAGGTCGGCATCTAAACTCGAGGTGCACGGCAGACTCTTATCACGCCTAAACAGGACCTTTGCTGGTGGTTGGCCTATTGATTCATTGACAGCGGATCAATCAATCAATCAATCAATATATGTTTATTGTCAAAGCTACAAGAACTTATAGACAAACACTTATAAATATAATTATTATGTAGTACTAACAATTACATGCATAAAAATTTAAAAATTGTATAAAAACGTTAAATATAAAATTAGAGGTTAATTACAAATACAAATACGTAACACAACATCGATAAAATTATATAAATACAAAAACATGTACGTTCAAACAGTCACAACGATTTAAGAGTCATTGTAAAATTCCGTCAAAGCATAATATGCTTTTGTCATCAACATATCTCTAAGCAGTATTTTAAATGTTGTGACCGTTTCCGTCGATTTAATAGCATTTGGCAACTTATTGTACATTTTAATCCCATTATAAATGAAAGAGCCCCTTACCAGTTCAGATTTGGGTATGGGCAACCGCAGGTTGTCAACTTGTCGCGTTAGCCGAGCGTTAGTATTGACATAGTTCGATTTATTTTTATGTATAATACAAGTGGTTTCAAGAATGAACAACGATGTTAATGTTAAAATTTCATGTCTAATAAAATGTGGCTGACATGACTCAAGCTTGTTCATTCCACATAAAAATCGTATTGCTCTCTTTTGCAGACAAAAAACAGTATTGAATAATTCGCGGCTGCAACCTCCCCAAAATGCAATTCCATATCTCAAATGGGACTCAACTAGGGCGTAATACACACTTTTTGCTGCCTTAAAACCTAGTTCTTTTGCCACAGTTCTGACTGCAAAACATCCAGAAGAAAGTTTTCTGTTTAGCAATTCTATATGGTTTCTAAATTTCAAATTATTATCTAAATTAATTCCCAGAAATTTTATTGTGTCAGTACATTCAATAATATGACTTCCCAACTGAATATTTGGTAGGGAACATTTAAGGGTTAGCATTTTAGTTTTTCCCATATTAAGACGCAAATAGTTGGCATCGCACCATGCTTTGATTTTCTTAATGTCACAGGATATGGTGTTGTATAGGACAGAAGTGTCATTGCTGTGCCATAAAATCGTAGTATCATCTGCAAATAGAGTGAAAGTACCTGCAATTTCAAGTTGAGCTAAGTCATTCACATAAAGGAGAAATAATATGGGACCTAACACAGAACCCTGAGGGACACCCCAACTAATATCTAAAACTTGAGAATCCTGAGACGCTCTTACCATTTGCTTACGTTCTGAAAGATAAGATTTTACCCAACTCAGCGCTCCGTTTTTGATCCCGTAAACTCGAAGTTTATCCAACAGTACTGTATGATTGACGCAATCGAACGCCTTAGTTAAATCACAGAATATCGCCGCTACAGAATCGTCAACATTAATTCTAGAATAAGCATGTTCAAGACAAGAAAATATCGCATCAGAAGTACTTTTGTTCCTTTGAAAACCAAACTGTTGTGTTTCCAGCAATTTGTGAGTTTCTAGATAATGAATCAAACGTTTTTTTACAACTTTTTCAATAATTTTGGCCACTGTAGGAATGAGAGATATAGGCCTGAAGTTCGAAGGATCGTAGTTACTGCCGCCTTTATGTATGGGGACAATAACACTGGTCTTAAGAAATGACGGAAAATTTGATTCGACGAAACTTTGGTTGATCAGACTAGCAAGGACTAACATTGCTGATTCTGGAAGGTTTAGGATAACTCTAATAGAAATATCATCATAACCAGCAGCATTTTTGTTTTTAATATCTGAACATATTTCCATTATTTCAAAACATGTTGTAAAACTTAGAGTAAAGTTGGAGTTAACATGGGTATTTTTTAAATAATCTAAAGGATCAACTGACGATCTGAAATTATTAGTCAGATTTTCAGCAATTGAGCAATAATACTGATTAAATGTTTCTGAATCGATGTAGTTCTTAACGGATTTGGAATTTTGTTTATTTTTCAATTCATTAATAATATTCCAAGTTTCTTTAACTTTATTATTTGATTTTTCAATTCTAGAATAATAGTATATGTCCTTAGCTTTTTTAATAACAGCCCTATATATTTTCCTGTAATGAAGGTAATAGATTAAAAAGAATTCATCTTGGACATATTTTTTAATGTAATGGAGGGATCGCATATTTTTTGCTGAACACCTTATGCCTGAGGTCATCCAAGGTTTTTTATTTTTTATATTAATTTTTCTAATGGGAAAACTTGATTCAAAAAATTTGCACAAATTATGGTAAAATGCTTTAAATGGATCATCAGACAACATGCAGCTATGCCAATTAAAATTATGGCTGCTTAATCTAAATTTATCATAATTAGGTTTGCTAAACATACGACCATATCTGAATTTCATTTTCCTAAGCTTCGTATCGAGAGGCGTTGAGCACAAAACAACCTCATGATCAGATAACGAGATGGAATGGACTGAACACAGAATATTACTGTCCAGAAAAGAGGAGCAAAAATAGTCAATCAACGTTTCACTGTTATTAGTGATTCGAGTAGGATCTTTGACATGCATATTTAGATTAAAAGATAATAAAAGATGAGAAAGATTTATTATATTATTATCATTTTGAACACGAAAATCCATGTTAAAGTCTCCGGTCAAAATAATTTTAGATGAACTTGGTATCTTAGATAATAAGCATTCCAATTTATTCAAAAATATTGGAATACTGGTGCTTGGAGATCTGTAAATACAAATTATGAAGATATTTAACTTTTTAATATTAATAATGGAAAACTCGAATTGTTTCTCCTCAGCTAAATCTTGGTATTTTACTTCGTTAAACTCCAAACTGTGAAAGAGGGAGTCGTGTATTAATACTGCCGTTCCTCCGTGTTCAAACATCTCTCTGCAAAATATACTAACCAAATTATACTCTGGTATGCACAGATGTTCATGTTTTTCTAGCCAGTGTTCTGTGAGCAAAAGAACTAGCGGAAAATGAAACTGTTCCATTAACATAAATAACTCATCTATCTTGTTACGGACCGACCGAATATTTAATAGTAGAAATGTTAAGCCATTGCAAAGAACAAAAGATACTGATCTCAATCTCGCTGATGGTTTAAAACCACCGCTCTACCATTCCATCGCATTGTGGGTGAAATGCTGTAGTTCTCGTTTTCTTTATGCCTAGTCTGTCACAGATTTCAAGGAAGAGTTGGCTTTCAACATTTCTACCTATCTCCAAGGGCACTCCAAATTGACAGATAAACTCTTTAATAAATATATCTGCAACAGTTGCGGCCTCTTGATTTGGAATGGCGTAGACTTCCACTGACTTTGTTAAATAATTCATAACCACCAAAATTTATTTATTACTATTCTTGGTCATGGGCAATACTCTCAAATGGGCTACTGACGTTGTACTGTTTCATGGGAGCATTCCTTTTTCATTAGGGTCCAATGTCGCGGGGGCATTACATAATCCAAATGACATAACATTGAATTGCCGCAATTCAGATCCGGTGGTAAAATCTGTCTTTTCTTTGTCTACTGGGCTCATTTCCACCTGCCAGTATTCTGACTTCAAGTCTAAAGTAGAGAATAGTTTACTTGCGGCCAATGTGTTCAAGGTATCGTCGATACTTGGCAGAGGGGGGATGATACAAGGACAACCCTGTTTTTTTTAACAGTTTTTCAGGGATGACAGACAGAATTAAAATCATGACAAAAACTCCTCCATAAACCATTATCGACTCTAGTCATGTAGCCAAAATTGTCTTATAATGCTAACAAGCAAGGAGAGGACACTATAAATCAGAATTTAAAATAACTAAAGGGTATGAACACGGCCAAGACATCGGTCATGATCTTAGAACACTTCCTCACTCCCAGGATAGGAAGAAATCTAAGATACTAAGTTATATTCCAATAGTTAATGAAATGTATATATTGTATATAGATAATAAAGATATTTTGAAAACAAAACTTGGCAGAGGGTAACTGTCTTTCTTGGTATCCCATGGGCTGGTAGAAGGTTCTATCGTCCTATCTTGCTTCATTTCCTGAACAATCTATAAAAGCTTTCTCTCTCTTGGCCTTTGGTAATCTTTGAGCTAATTGACGAATCGGCCTGGCGTCACCAGTGTAAATTTTGTGTTTTATAACAGAAGTTCTTCCTGTTTTTCCTCCTTTTGGTCAAAAATGTCACGATATCGTCGATGACATTCCTTTATTTTCTTTTTCTCTAATTGATTTAGAGATTGACCAGAAACTGCAATCATTTGTTCGAATTTGTCATTGGAATTATCAGAAGTTGTCTGACGAATTATGGAAATTATTGGTACACAAGTTCCGATTCTGGTCTCTTTTTTGATGGTAATTGCATGATCATTAACGTTTATAAGACGAACTGGAATCTCTTTAGCAGTTGTGACCAACCCTTTCCCGATCAGAATTCCTCGTTCAACTTCTTCATCGTGGTTCCAAGGTTCCATCATGACATATGTTCCTTCTTCCATAGTTTCATGAAGCCGTGCTACTATAACGGTTTCACTTCTGCCAGGTACCACTGTATCCTCCTGTACAGTAACTGGCACGGTACTTTCCCCATATGGATTACATCCATTTTAAGTATAACATCTTTCTCGATATCAGCGACAATAACAATATGAGTGAACTATTTTGTACCAAATCCCAATTGAACCTGGTTTTTCCCATGGATGTTGGCACTTTCACCTGTGGCAATCCGCAGTCGCAATCTTGTTGGTAGAAATTTCTTACGGTTATTTATGGTTGTTGGTCGTATAACTTTTTCAGTGCTTTTTTAAGTCATTCTGCCAGCTCTGATTTGTTCCCTGTCGTTTCCAGGTCACGTTCTTCTAATTCTCGACGTAGCTCAAGCAGTTTTAAATCACACAGTTTTTTAGCTATTATTGTCCACTATTTATTTATAATCCCACTTCTGACACTAATGTGACGATAGTTTAATTTATTTTAAATACACTAATTATAATTTATTTATGATATACCAATTCATTTATATAATACTTATGCACTATTATAACTTACAATTCTAATTTATTTACTACTATTTATTTTCACAACTCTTTGAATATGACTTCCCCATCCGTCGACGAACTCGCGTTATTTATACAAAGCCCACTTTATACTTTCTACAAACCCTCGAATGTCACCCGTATTGCTTTTTCTGGTAGATTCCAGAAGCGGTGCGTTTGTATCTATACGTCAGTGGTGTTTCGACCACGAGTCGGGTGGCAAGCTTCAAGTTCGCGCTCTACAGGGAGGGCTTAGGCATTCCCATGATAATATGAATAAAATACAATATGTAGTAGTGATACTTTTGAATTCTGTAATAGTATATTACACACCGAGGTGGGAAGAGTTTTATTCCTGTAGTGAGATTAGTTAGATCACCGAGACACGAAGCGTCTAGGTTAGCTATGATCTCGAGACAGGAATGAAACTTCCTACCGAGGTTTGTATACTATTTTATTTACAACCATCATATTTCGATCAAAGTTAATAAATCTCTGTTTCGTACTGAACATACCTAAAATATTACATTCAACGACAAATTACCAATCGCGCGGTTTTCTCAGAATAATCAAGTAAATATATTGTTACTGTGATTACGGGGTAAACAACTGTCACCAATATAAATAAATGTCAGATAAAGCCGGATATTAAATTCGCGAATTATAAATATCAATAAGTAGTTTGTTGTATTTTAGTTCATTGTTGTTTTTTATTGTTTGCCATTAAATAGGTATTATAAAATTTGTCAAAAAAATGTGTTATTTTTTTTTAAATATAAAAAATATTCATCTAGAATAGATGAAATGAGGGCGGGGAGTGAGGGCGGGAAGTGAGGGCGGGAAGTGGGGGCGGGAAGTGAGGGCGGGAAGTGAGGGTGGGAAGTGAGAGAAGGAAGTGAGGGAGGGAAGTGAGGGCGGGAAGTAGAGGTGTGTAATGTGACACTTCTCAACCTTCAATGACGTTAGTAATGACAACATTACATATATGGTTGTAAATAAAATATATTCCGTACTTAAGCTCAAAATTGCGTTTTTTTTGGAATTGCATTAGTACTATATTATAGGTGGGATACATTTCCCAATTTTTCATTTCGTTTTACTATTCAGATCACTTTTGATTATTTCTCGACAGCTTCAATGCCGAACTTTTAACATTTTCAGCAACCCATATAGAAATATAATAACTCCACATCTTTCTCATCTCGCTTCCATCATTCTCGGCGGTAATAGAGCAGAATTTCTGCGTAAACTCCGTTAAACACTAAACTCTGTTTAACTTAAAAGTATGGTCGTCAATTCCCATCGCAAAATGAATAAATCCGATGTCATTTATAATGGATCACGTTAACGCTCCCACTTTCAGCGGCTTTTCAGATACCTCCACATTCGGAATTAGTTTTCGATGTTACGGCTCTTTCTTTTGACACCCGCAAAATGATTTACAAGTTTATAATTCGGTTTCTTTGAGTCTTTATAATTACGAAATTTAAAGTTTTCCCTCGGGGTAGTTTCATTACGACGACATCAAATGTTTGTAGGTAATTATTGACCGACGCTGACTGTGGAAAATCTTCTGCGGCCACAAATAAGTAACGGAATTGCAACAAGGGATTCGGTTGGAAAATTGGGTTTTTTGTCGTAATTAGTTTTTAGGATTTAACTGTCAACTCGAAGATATAAAATGTATACTGAAATACTGGAGATAAAGCTGGGGCAACAATAAACTCTCTAAATAACTAAAAAGAGAGATAAAAAATTACAAAATGTACATTTTAAATCGTTTCTCTTTAAAATGAAACAAAGATAACACAGACAACAAAATGGAAAATTTTGGTCGGTGTTAGAAATCCAAGAACTTATTTTGGATATATTTAATGTACTGATTCTAAAATTTCAAGCAGATTTTTTCTGTCTGGTCTAGTTTTTGAGATAGAATTCAATTGAATTTAGTTATAATTATTATTAAATGCAAAACTAAATAAATTTCTCTTTAAAATTCAAAATATAAATGTCTCACCCAATATTAGAATCCAATTAGCCACACATATACCTGTGAACCAACCGTCATATTCCTGGTTAACCGACATTACTTAATCGTAAGTTTTTTTTTTTTTTTATTTTTTTTATTTTTTAATATTGACTTTTTCATAAGTTAGTATACATTTTTCTAGGACATTTTATTTTCATAATAACCTGCTATAAGAGTTATCCTGAGTACAATGAGTAACCTATTTTATAAAGTTGTCGTGTGCGCGTATGGGACCTGTGTGGCAGGTTGTGTTAGGTAGACAAAGCTACTACGGGCCCACATAGGGAATTCAATGTGTAGGAGTGAGAGGTAGAGATTCAATGGGTAAGAGTGAGACAGACTTAGAAGGAGCAAGGAATGAGGGGAGTGGGGGAATTAAATTTCTTTTAATGTTGAACGGAAAAATCATGCGATTGCCAGAAGGGCCTAAGGGTGTATATTTATTGTTATTGGTATGATTCAAACGAAAAAAATGGCATTATGTAGAGAACGAGGTATATATGAATGGTGAAGAGATAAATCATGCAAAGAACGAAAGCCAGAAGGGCCTAAGCGTGTTTCTCGGTTACTGTTGGTCCGATTCAAACGGAAAAAACGGCACTAAATAGAGAACGTGGTATAAATGAACGCTGCACAAAAGTCAGAAGGACCTAAGCATGTTTGTCAGATATTAATTGTCCGATTTAAACAGAAAAAAACCGCATTATGTAGAGAACGCGGTATAGATGAACGATGAAGAGAAAAATTTTGCGCAGAAGGTAAGCCAGGAGGGCCTAAGTTTGTTTCTCGGTTATTACTGATCCGATTGAAACAGGAAAAACGGAATTATGTAGAAAACATAATATAGATAAACGTTGTAGAGAAAAATCCTGTACAGTAGCAATGTCAAAAGGACCTAAGCGTGTTTCTCGGCTATTACTCGTCCGATGTATAAGTTGACATTTTTTACCATGTAAAGGTTGCAATATAAATAGAATACTTCTAAAGCAGAAGATTTTCGTTGAATTTCTATGGTTTTCTCTGATTTTCTATGATTTTCCAAAGATTTTTTATGATTTTCTAGGGATTTCTAAGGTTTTCTAAGATTTTTCTTAAGATTTTGTATGGTTTTCTATGACTTTCTGTGCTTTTCTTTGATTTTCTAAAGGTTTGCGTTACCGGTGCATAGAATTTCCGTGAGTTTCTAGGATTTTTCCCAAGATTTCACACATTGTATTGTGTGTTGCATATGATTGAAGCGTCTATTATCTTCGCTAGACATCTCAATACTAACTATTCGGAGCACGAACTCACGTTATACGCCTTAGACCACTCTACCAACCTGGCTGTTACAATTTTAATAGTTATTTTAGTTGAAGTACTATGCGTTTGAAATAATACCTTCGATACTGCCCCTTTGGTAGAAACAAAACAAAAGAAAACGTCAAACGAAACGTCAAACAAAAACGGTATGTGAAACGTCAAACGTCAAACAAAACGTTAGACGTCAACCGAAAACCTCAAACAAAAACGTCAAAAGAAAACGTCAAACGAAAACGTCAAACAAAAACGTCAAACGAAAACATCAAACGAAAACGTCAAACGAAAACGTCAAACGAAAACGTCAAACGAAAACGTCAAACGAAAACGTCAAACGAAAACGTCAAACGAAAACGTCAAACGAAAACGTCAAACGAAAACGTCAAACGAAAGCGTCAAACGAAAACGTCAAACGAAAACTTCAAACGAAAACGTTAAACAAAAACGTCAAACGTAAACGTCAAACGAAAACGTCAAACGAAAACGTCAAACGAAAACGTCAAACGAAAACGTCAAACGAAAACGTCAAACGAAAACGTCAAACGAAAACGTCAAACGAAAACGTCAAACGAAAACGTCAAACGAAAACGTCAAACGAAAACGTCAAACGAAAACGTCAAACGAAAACGTCAAACGAAAACGTCAAACGAAAATGTCAAACGAAAACACGTAACGAAAACGTCAAACGAAAACGTCAAACATCATATGAAAACGTCATGCGAAACGTCAAACGAAAATGTCAAACGAAAACGTCAAACGAAATGTCAACCGTCAAACGAAAACGTCATGTGAAACGTTAAACGAAACGTCAAACAAAACCGTCATGTAAAACGTCAAACGAGAACGTCATGCAAAACGTTAAACGAAACGTCGATTTTTCTCTTCAACGTTTATCTATACTGCGTTATCTACATAATCACGTTTTTCCCGGTTGAATCGGACGAGTAATAGCTGAGAAACACGCTAAGGTTCTTTTGACATTGTTACTGAGCAGGATTTTTCTCTTCAACGTTCTCTACATAACGCTTTTTTTTTCGTTTCAAACGGACCAGTAATAACCGAGAAACACACTTAGGCCCTTCTGGCTTTCGTTCTGCGCAGGATTTTTCTTTTTAACGTTCATATATACCGCGTTTTCTACATAATGCCATTTTTTTTCGTTTGAATCGGACCAATAGCCATAAAGATACTTGCTTAGGCCCTTCTGAAAATCGCTTGATTTTTCTGTTCGGCGTTAAAAGAGATTTAATTCCCCCATTCCCCCCCCACTTCCCCTACTCCCCCCACTCCTTTGCTCCCCCGCTCCCCCTCACTCTGTCTCACTCTTACCCATTGAATCCGTACATTTCACTCTTACTCAATGAATTCCCTATGTAGTATCTTTGTCTATCTACTTGTGTTCCCCGAAATTTCACCAACTTTGCTATTTCCAACCTCATAAATGGACAAGTTCAAGTTAAAGGTGAAGAGTATGAGTTAGGGAAACCACAGAAACCTAAATCACGATACTTTACAAATATTATGAATTCTACTAATAAGATTGGGAAGGCTTTTTTCTCATGCTTAGGAGGGCTGAGTCCAGCAGATAGCTGTTCAGAGCAGTAAGAGGAAGGTCTTGGGAGTCTGAAAATAGTTTTTTATTTTATTGCAGCATTTTTATTTTCGGCTTTCGAAAAACTGGGTGTCGACGTGGGCGCCATGCGGTTTGTAATGTGTCTTGAGAGTGTGTGTTGGTGCCTTTCAGTGTGTGAGAGACGTATTGTTTTCTGAGACTTTGGGAACGTGTGAGGATGGGTGTGTTGGAGATGTTTTCGAAGACTTCTCCGCTGGGAGAATGATAAGGGAGGTACTGGCAACGTCTAAGAATACGTCTTTCGAATGTGATGAATTTTGTGGGCCAGGTTTTCTAGACATTTCTAAGATTTTCTAGAATTTTCTTCGGTTTTCATTAAGATTTTGTATGATTTTCTATGACTTTCTGTGCTTTTATTTGATTTTATAAAAGTTTGCTTTACCGGTGCATAGAATTGTAGTACGCCGTAGGGTACAGCTCTGTACTCGGCAACGGGACGGAAAAGGAAGTGTGTGAATTGGGGTGTTTGCATTGCAACGCCCCATTCGTCCACACAAAGCCACAAGGAGACTCGCTTGTTTTCAGATCTTATCAAGAGAGCGTTAGACATCAGAGGACCAGTTGAGTGTACGAGAGAATCGTACTCCCAAATAGTCAACTTCGGTCTGTTGAGCGAGCTTGGCTCCCAGGAGATTTAAATTTACGAGTTAGCTCCATTTGCTACACCAGCGAGAATACCAGTTTAACAGGAATTGGGTTCGAGTATTTAGTTGGTCAGCGTTTTTGGCTACCGAGAGTAGAGCTGTATCGTCGGCGTATAGGAGGCATTTGGACGATGGGTGGTTTGGAGGAGGGATATCGTGAGTATTTATAAGGTAGAGGTGAGGGACCAGGACGGAGCCCTGTGAGACCCTCGCGAGTGAAATGAATGTGTCTGATAGGGTTTTGCCCACTTTGACGGTGATTTTTCTGTCGGTGAGGGAGGATTGTATGAGATTCTGTGAGGGAGACCCATGTTCATAAGCTTTATTGAGTAGTCCGGCGTGCCAGACTTGGTCGAAGGCTTTTTGAACGTCTAAGAGAACAGCTGATGAAATTTGTTGGAAATTTACTGCAGTGACCGCATTAGTGTGAAGGGAGGAGATTGCGTCCTGTGTAGAGTGGTAAGGTCTAAAATCATGTTGGGATTGAGGGATGATGTTTATTTCTTCAGAAAATTCCCAGATTCTTTCCTTGAGCAGAAGCTTAAGAAGTTTTCCTAGGGCTGATACGAGAGACATGGGCCTGTATAAATTTACGGATTTGGGGTTCTTGTCTGATTTAAAGATCAAAATGGTGTTAGTGGATTTTCAGGCAAATGGAAAATATGAGAGGGAGAGACAGGAGTTTAGAAGAAGGGTGAGGATGAGAAAGATGGTTTCAGGAAGATGCTTCAGCTTAGCAGGTTTATTGGATGTCTTGGATGGTGAATGGGGTACTAAGGGGGTTTTGACATCCGAAGGTGGGACTGGGGCAGCAAGTATCTAAAGAATGTTTTGTTCGGTCTCGTGTTTGAATTGGTCGTCAAAGTGGGAGTTGTCGGGGGTTCTGAAAGTGGCTTCAAGGTGGGTTTTTTTTTGGGCTAGGGATTTTTCCTCTGGGGTTGTGTGGATTTCTCCGTCAATTAAGAGGTGGGAGAGAGTTTTGGATTTTTAACTAGTGATGAGTCGTAATTTGGCCCGAAACTTGGAACCATCCCTATGATCCAAATTAAAAGAGGTATTGGTCCAGTGTTGTTGTTTGTGTCAGTTGGTTTGGAGTCTGATCAGGGCGTTTTGGCAGTTTCCTTCAGTTTTGATGACTGGGTCGTGGGTACAGACATATTGTCTGTACAATTATCGTTTTTGGAAGATGATATTAAGGATGAATTAGGCAGGGCTTTTTGTGAGGTGTTTTTGGAGGTGATTGGGGCGGATGTTTCGACAGCGTGGGAAATGGCAGTTTGGACTTTGGCAACCGTATGCACTTATTACTTATTTTATACTTGAAATTGCCTTGTATGTAGCTATAGCTAGTTTTATTTCTACTTTTAGCCTTTTTATATTCATAATTATATTTGCTTCATCATCTATTGTCATCACTTAGTACTACTTTCACCTACCCACTTGACAATTTTTCTTGTACTTAATACGATTCGAACTGCTTGGTACTCTTGATACTGCGAGTATTACAAAAATAGGATTTTCCCAATGCTTCACCTTGGAAACACTATAGAAAAAAACCACCAAATAATATCTTTGGTCTTTTGTCCTTTTTTTCTTTTTTTTTTAATAAAAAATAGGTTTTCAATCACTTTGCTCAGGATAGTGCTTAGCACAGGCGCCGTTTGGTGTAAATTACAAACTTGTTACATGCATTTAGACAATATTTAATTTCGTTATCAGATAACGACCAAAATTTACAGTAGGCTTTCTAACTGTTAGTTGCAATATTCCATTGCCACGTTGGACTCCAATTTGCAATATTGATTGTTACTTTTTTGATAAATGTTAATTTTAAAACACTTATATAGATTTTTACTATCTCAGTGAAATTTAGTATCAAACGTTACTTACCTTTAAAAATATAAAAAATAAATGAGCACATCCTTTTCTCTGTCGTGAATTCGGCTTTTCAAATAGACAATTTTAAAGGTAGTAATCTTTCTAGGAAATGTTGGGCACCAATAATAATTCTCTTTTTTATTTTTAAAAGCTAGTGAGAATTATAAATTCTAGCTTTATCAATAAAAAAAAGTTAATAAAAATTATACAGAATTTAGTGAATGAAAGAGAATTTTTTGTGACCTTTAAAAAATAAGATTCAACATATATACTTATAAAAATTAATAATTTTATTTAAAAAAAGAAACCTATTCGAAAACAAATTATTCACAGTTATCAGGTATCAAATTGTGATTCGTACATAAATAATTCTAGTCACTAGTAATTACCACATTTTACTTTGTTAGCTAACCACTTCTAGATAGCCATAGGTAGTTGAGATTTCTGTCCCTCGGAAACCAACGCCTTTGTCGGTTAATCTTTCTTCTTATGAAGCTTCGAATTGTAGCTGTCGCTTTTCCAATCAACTAACTTTTTACAAGAGATTTCTGCTCCTCGGGAACCAACGTTCAGATTACAGCGGTTGAATTATGGTTTTATGGCTTTATGACGTTATGGCTTTGTAGCTTATGTGGCTTATGGATTTATGGCTTATGACGTTATGGCTGATTCCATTCGTTTTCTAGACAAAAATAGATTTTGTTTTTCACGTGGTTCTGTACGATATATAAATTTGAAACATCTACTTAAAAAAAAAAAAAAAAAAGAACCAATCAGATAATAAAAACTAGTGACTATACATATTGTGCCGTTCTAGCAACCAGAATGAACCATAAAAATATATTTAACTTTAAAAACTAATAATTAAGAAAAGGTTTGAATAATATTTCTACTGAGATATTTAATAAAGACATTATATAATTTGTATGCTTACCACTTTAACAGCCAATGCACCACCGATACAATCGAAAGGTAATAATAAAATGAAATTTACAAATCTTATTTGAGATCGTTTGGTTAGTGGTAGTCCCACTTAAAGAAATTTCCCTTTCTTTAGAATATTGTTTGTTGGCGATAATTAAATTATACCGGATGGCACATATTTAAAATAACATTTTATAATTAGACTTTTAAAATGTTACATAGTATTAGATTGTTTATAATCGTCAACTCAACCTAACCTAACTTCTTATTGATCAAAATTACAATATTTGACTATTTTAAAGGAATTATTCGTACAAAGTAAAAGAACTGGACATAGGAAGACATTTTGAGTTCTTAAATTCACAAAATCTAATGAATTATGTGCTCAAATAAACAACATTCTGCTGCTAAATAATGTTTAAGTTTATCATATTTTATTCTCTTAATGGTATAAATTCTGAGCAAGTTATGGAAAATTAATTTATATATGAAGGTACTGAAAGTATCTCTTTATGTCTCTTATTTATTAGGTTCCTATACGCTCTTGTAGACTTGCAGTTAAGCATAAATAACGTGCGAGCCATTTTTGACTAGTACGTTTTAACTATAATCCCTTAGGTTTATTTTTGCCTTATATGGGCCACTTACAGCCTCCACTTTTCCTATAAAAAAATATATTTGATTGAATGAGTCAAACTACGAAACCTTCCGTAATTAACAGCAAAAGAGACCATTTAGCCCTCTAAAAAAATTCTAGAATCTCCTAAATGGCTTGACCAATTTTAAATAATTTTATTTTTGTATCTATTGCATCACCTGGATGATATATTTGGATCCGGTAAGTGGCGTGTTGTTGATATCTAGGTCTGTGACAAGGTCCCGGTCCATTAGTTGTTAATATAAACTAGTCTATAAGTAAATGTGATATAGATTGCTACATAAGGATATAAAATAAATTAGCATATAAGTGTAAATAAATTAACTGAAAAAAAAATGTTTAAATAAACGTAACAATTATTTACCTGAGGTGTATCAAGAAAATGTTAAAGCAATTTAACTTCTTAGATATATTTTTATAGTGATTTTTGTCCATGAATACTGGGAATAACAAAACAAAAACGGTATTTTCCAGATCGTTCTTTAACGTTATCCAAACGTTCCATTATTTTCGGTAGACATGTATAGTGTACCATTATTTTTTATTTGACTTAGATATCATATTTCGTATATCGCGTTTCATAAAAATTCGCCGTATTTTGTACAGTTCACATATCGAAACTCTAGCGCACAAACGTCTGTTATCATTTTTCATGGTGTCAGTTTCAAGTATTTCCGTATGTTGTTACTATCAATTGGGAAGAAATCCGTTTTGATTAATGGTCCAGAAAGTTTTACTGCTACTTTCTAGGTGGTTTTCATAACAGAAGGAGGAAAATAAAAATTCTGAAAATAAATATATTATATTAATATATAAATATATTATTAAAATTAAAATTTATTTGTATCAATAATTACAAATTAATTGATTTCTTACGTATTTTAAACAATTTACTTTATTCTGAAACGTCACAGGACCTTGCACTTTTCTTATGCCAACGGGAGTACCTTTAAAATATCTCAATGTTATGTTAAATAACTTGATATCTCAATAAAAATTGTCTATGGGCTTAATTCCTATCCTACACTAGATTTTGAGATACAGGGTGTTAAAGTTAGTTAAAGTTCTCTAAAATTGACACCTATAATTACTTTTAAAAACTTTTGGAAGGTATTTGCTCATTCTGTGTAGTTAATATAGGGGAGAGGTGGGCACGTTGACATACCCATTGGATAAATAGAATTATACTAGAAACAAACAAGATTTATTTAAAAAAAAATTTAGAAAAATTATGTAAATAGTGTATGTAGTTACCTTACATACGTAATGAGACATAATATAAACTGGTATAATATAAAAAAATTTTCAACAAAATCATGTCAAATAACCATCTTGCCCTGCCCCGTAGAGTCACAAGTCACAAATGAATTGTTTAGCCCTTTTAGAAAGGCCAGCACACTCAACGTGCGCCCATCTATGACACTTTTGACAACACAACTAACCTTCATGGGCTTTTGAATGACTGTATAGTTCATTGCTGTACAAGCACGAATAATCACTGTCATCAGACTCTGAGTCGTCAAACAGTTTTTTTGTCACAGTCTTTCTTCTACTTTTTCTTAATTTTTCAGCTTTTTTGTTTATCTCTTTTTCACGTTGACTTTCCAGATGTCCTGGTAAGAATTTCTTTTGCATGTCGTACATTTTCTTGCATTTCCATGTGATATATTTAATAACATTTCTGCTGCAGACTTTTCTTCTGGCAATGCTGGTTCTAAAATAACTGTTGTGGATGAATGATGTTCTTCTATATCTACCTAAGGTTGTAGCTGTATATATATCTTGACATACATCTGTTACTGTACTTGGTAAAAACATGTGTTTTGGAAATACTTTTGCAATAAATGGCGATATTCCAGTGGCTTTGAAGGCACTCAAACATAGCATTAGTTGCTGTTTTACCACAAGCTTCAGCAAAAAGGGAAGCAACTTAATATAATGTAAAAGAACGACTTGGGTGAGTTTTTAACCACTCAGTTACGGCTGCGTCGTAATATTCGGTTAAGGGCCCAAAAAAACAAATGTCTAATAGTTGCAGGCAAAATAGTACTACTGAGTTTTGTTTCGCTAGGTCTAAGGCTTCTAGGTTTTTATGGCTGACATGTCCATCTAATATTAGCAAAGCCTTCTTTTCGGGTGTTGGTCTAACATGAGCAATAAAATGCTGCATCCATTTTATAAATAATTCCACAGTCATGTATCCAGATTCATTATACAGGGTGTCCTTTAAAATGTGTCCCAAAATTCTCAGGCAGATTCCTTAACCAAAAAATGGAAAAAAAGTTCCTATAGACCTATGTCCTAAAGTGCCCCCTAAGCGAGCAACAGCCTCTCGAAATCATTTTTTTTATTTTGATTTTTTGAATTTTCTTAAAAATGGAAACAAATAAAAGATCCAAATTTTGGCTGTTAAATATGATCAATAATAGTGACCTTTTGACACCTTCAAAAAGAAATTATTTCGTCAGGGGTGTACTTGGGAATTTTTTGAAAATTTTGATTATTCATAACTTTTTTGTGTTTTTGGTAATGACTTATCCATATTTTTTTTTACATTCTACATTGAAAACTACGTCAAAAAGGAATACTTGTTTGATCTCGATTGGAGCAGCCGTTTCCGAGAAAACATCATCCAAAGATATTCGTGCAGTTTAGGTTAATTTTCAATTTTGGCTGTTGTAGCCAAAAAGTTGGAAATCGAGGAACACGGCTTACATGTCCCTATCCTTACTTTTGAAGGTCTATTCAGTGGCAAAAAATATTAGTTGATACAGAGTGATCAAAAATCGGATGTGATTTTGGATTTTTGATCACCCTGTATCAAATAATATGTATTTTATGTCACTGAATAGACCTTAAAAAGTTAGGATAGGGACTGTAAGCCGTTTTCCTCGATTTCCAACTGTTTGGCTACAACAGCCACCTGAATTTGAAAAAATGTGATTTTTGAGTAGCTGTAGATCCTTTACTATTCATATTAGATAACAAGTGTGATATATCATTGAAATCAGATTATCGAGCAGATTCTAAAAATATAAAAATATACAGGGTGTTCCATTTAAAAAACATAACTTTGATTTGGCACGGCCTTATGAAACACCCTGTCACATCGTAACTAATTTTAAAATGTGAAGCTTAAAGCTGCCTACTTTTATTATAACAGATCTACAGAGCTTCCTCACACTAATCAATCACCCTGTATACTATTTTTAGCTCTCTAAATAAAATTTAAAAATTTAGTTCCCATTTATTTATTATGAAGACCATAAGGTTTGTATTTAGCTGTTTAGAATAAAAAAGTAAAAATATGTATTTTTTTGGCGTTTTTGTGTTTCATGGATAATTTTTTTCGCTCACTGATAAAAATGTTTCTTCAGTTAAACATTATTTCTAAAAGTGTTCTGGTGCGATTCGTTGTATTGTTATTATTTTGTTTAAAATGGCTCACAATAACTACAATAATGATTACACATTCGGCGAAATGACGGACATGCACTTATGTTTTGGACTCGCTTCTGGAAATGCCAATGAAGCTCGCAGACTTTATCAGGAGCGCTTTCCAAATAGGCATCTTCCATGCGCTAAGACGTTTTCTAGAATTGACGATAGACTTCGGGAAACTGGTACATTTAAGAAAAACTCTAGTAACAGTGGAAGACAAAATTATGTGAGAACTCCTGCTTTGGAAGAAGCAATTTTGGATAGGGTAGCTGAAACCCCATCGACAAGTACTAGAAAAATAGCAAATGGTAAGTAATTACTTATTTATTATTTTAGCTACCCCGTACCTTATCGTATAAAACTAGTTTTTTTACTTGTTATTGCTTCTCTTACATTTCACGACTTTTCGTATCGAAAAGAGTTGCGTTATGCAGAAAAAATCTGATTTCCCAAATCAATGGATTCTCTTTCTTAACTATTCACTACACAGATTCTCTCATTTAATTTCAGAAGTGGGAGTCGGACGTAACACGGTATGGAAAGTTTTGCGTGAACAACAATTGTACCCTTACCACATTCAAAAAGTTCAGGCACTTAAAGCTACTGATTATGAGCCGCGAGTTATCTTTTCTGAATGGTTTCTTGGAAGATGTAATCAAGATGCAATGTTTCTTAATAAAGTGCTATTTACCGATGAAGCTGGTTTCACTAGAGATGGTATAATAAATTTTCGAAATATGCATGAATGGGCTGAAGATAACCCTCACGCGGTTGTTGAACGTCACCACCAGGATAAATTTTCAATAAACGTCTGGGCTGGAGTTATTGATAATTACCTTATTGGACCATTTGTTTTGCCGAATAGGTTAAATGGGGCAGCATACAGGCTTTTTTTGGAAAATAACTTACATGAGCTTCTTGATAATATTCCGATTCAAATCAGAGATAACATGTGGTTTATGCATGATGGAGCTCCACCACATTACAGCCTTGAAGCTAGACAGCACCTTAACGAAAGATTTGAGGGTAGAGTAATTGGCAGAGGTTGTCCTGTTAACTGGCCACCTCGTTCACCAGATCTAAATCCAATGGATTTTTTTGTTTGGGGTTATTTAAAATCATTGGTTTATTCCAGTCCTGTTGAAACAGTTGAAGAATTGGAAGAACGAGTTTTTCATCATTGCGAAGTTCTTAGGAATAATCCTGAAGTATTTTTTCGTGTAAGACAGTCTATGATGCGACGGTTGCGCTGGTGTGTGGAAACCAATGGTCGCCACATTGAGCATCTGCTTTAATTTTTTTTGATTTGTTTTTTTAGAATAAATATTTTTTTAAACCGTTTCTTATTATTAAATAAAAATAGTCCCACCACGACATTTGAACTACAATTATTTAGAGAGAGCTAAAAAAGTTATTTTTATTTACGAGATTCACCGAGGTAATTTAGGAAAATTGAAAATTAAGCTAAAGTGGACGAATATCTTTGGATGATGTTTTCTCGGAAACGGCTGCTCCAATCGAGATCAAACAAGTATTCCTTTTTGACGTAGTTTTCAATGTAGAATGTAAAAAAAAATATGGATAAGTCATTACCAAAAACACAAAAAAGTTATGAATAATCAAAATTTTCAAAAAATTCCCAAGTACACCCCTGACGAAATAATTTCTTTTTGAAGGTGTCAAAAGGTCACTATTATTGATCATATTTAACAGCTAAAATTTGGTTCTTTTATTTGTTTCCATTTTTAAGAAAATTCAAAAAATCAAAATAAAAAAAATGATTTCGAGAGGCTGTTGCTCGCTTAGGGGGCACTTTAGGACATAGGTCTATAGGAACTTTTTTTCCATTTTTTGGTTAAGGAATCTGCCTGAGAATTTTGGGACACATTTTAAAGGACACCCTGTATAACGGAAAAGTTCCAATAGGGGTGCCATATAAGGTTGGGTTATACTTTTTCCTAGGAAAAATTATTTCAGGTGGGATATAACTTCCCGCTGAACTCATGCAAACTATTACGGAAGAATGAACACCCTTTTTTTCACTAGTAATTGAATCAATCTGCTTTTTGCCTTTCAATGCAAAAATTCTTGGTGGTGTCTGCATTGCAGTTATTACAGATTCGTTCATTATAAAAATCATTAAAAGTCAATATTTTCCTTGTTAATGGTATGTTCTAGATTCCGAAAATATTTTTCTTCCTGGGGTTTATTAAAAGCTTCTGCCCTTGCCATTGATGTGGCTTCTGGAAGATGTAATGATATATTTTTATTGTGAAAACAAAACGAACGAAACCATGCCTTGCCTGCTATCCTTTTTTTCTTATTAAACTGACGGTTTATTTATTTTTTCTGCTAGCTCAAATGCTAAAATTTGTAAATCTTTTGTGGTTAATCCAAAAAAAACCTGGATTCTAAAGCCAAAATGTGTTCCACTAAAGCCTTTTCTAGATCAGCGTTTAGTGATACTTCATTTCGACTGAGTGGTTTTTTATATCAATCGCTGTTTTATTTTTATTGTTGGCTCGCCGACGAAGAGTTGCTTGTGGTACATTTAAATGTTTGCTAGCCATTTGCCAGCCCATTTGTATCTCTGCGACAGCTACTAAGGCTTGCCGCATGTCCGCTTCCCGCCATGACTCTCTGTTGCTTTTCCTTTTATAGTTACTATCCATCTAAAAATAAAAATATAACTTAGACCCACAAATGTTGCAGTGCTGGCAAGATGACATACTCCCTATGTCATCATGCCCGACAAGCCTATTCAGGCACCTTTAATTATACTGATTTAATGATTTCTGAAAGTGCTAAGATGGCGGCTTTTAAGTTAGTGTGTTATAGACAAAATTATTATTATTATTATTATTATTGCACTTAATAAATGAAAGCTGCTCTTCAGATTCTTTATTTTCATATTTCACAAAAATTAATAAGGTGATTATTTTGAAAACGTTCCTTTATTGTTATTTTATTGCCTTAGTTGCAGGTATTATATTTTTGACGATACCGAGTAAAAAGGACCACCCAAACGTAGGTTTTTCAAGGTACTCGATAGTGGATAGCCTCAAGGCGAACAAAAAATGCATGACAATTTCAAAAATGGAACCTTTATTTTTCTGTATTATTTTTCTGTATTATTTAGTTTTAGAAAAATATGCAAATAATTTAAAAACATTCATAAAATATGCAAAGAATGCGAATAGGAATAATTGTACATTCGAGGGACTTCCTGTCGTCTGTTTCTGTTGGACACTGACTATTTCACTCTTTCGTCTGTGCATCTCAGAGGGCAAGGCTACAGTAGTTGTCCTGTACTTATGTCAATATAAATTTATTGTTTAAAATTTATATATTTATTTTATGTCATATTTGGAAAACAAGTCATAGGATCCAATTTTACCAAATAAGAATTTCGAACGAGTACATTGGAAACTATATAATATCAAATAATAAGGGTATTGATGGTGGTATTAATATTATTATTATTTATTTTTTTCGGCATTTTAGCTATTTTCGTTTGGTAAAAATATCTACTTTGACAAAAAAATATCTGCGGAATCACCCTGTAATTGATAATAATATGATTAAAGTAGTTATTTATGTATATTGACTACACAGAATAAGCCAATAATTTCCAAAAATATTTAAGGGTGATTTTTGGTGTCCATTTTAAAGAATTAAGGAATTTTTAACTTTAATGCCCGGTATCTTAAAATCTTTTTTTTTTTTAAGGTGAAGGGTGAGAAAAAGTCCTTTATATCTCACAAGGAAAGTCAATGTTTAATTGTTTAACAAAACATTGAGTGCGACCGGTTTCGAAGTGTCATCACTTCATCTTCAGGCTCGCCTAGTGGAAAGGAGAATATGTGGTGTAAGGTGTGTTAACTTGGAAACAAAACGATATATAAAATAATAAAAAAGAGAAAACTCACCATACTCTCCATCCACTAGGGAATACTACAAAAACAAGTTTCATTAATTTTGGGTTGAAATAAATTGTAAAATGAACCGATTTACACGTAATAAAAAGTTAAAAATATTTGAGAAAACAAATATTAGTCAATTATAGTAAAAATTTAAAATATTCAAGACTATACAAAAACAAATCACATACATTAAACAGATTAAAAGATAAGGCCTATTTTAAACATTGTTGTTTTTTAAAAAAACTAACATTTTTTGAAAGGAGACCTGTCAAGTTAAGGCCTCTACAGGTGGTGGTAAGTATTATAACGAAAAAATTCTTGGGTAAACTTATGACAGGGTATAGTTAATAAGATGTAAACTATGAGTGAAGAATTATTTATTATCTATTATATAAGATTTGGGCCATGAACCAATCACCAAGTGTATGTGATGTTGTAGGAAGAAGAAAGAAGAAGAAATGAAGAAATGAATTGCTACTTAGAGAGGCTATTAAACGTTCCTCTGTCTACGGAAAACTTTAATAAGGAACTAAATATAATTAAAACTATTGCTATAGATCACAACTTTGAACTAGATATTATTGATAAAATGCTAACACATAAACAAAATAAAATTCAACAAAATTTAGTTTATATTAACAATCCTAATATGGTACATGAACTAACCACCAGTAAGAAATACATTTCTCTTACCTTTATTGGAAAAGCATCCTATAAAGTGGCTAGCTTACTCAAAGACCACTTTAAAGTATCTTTCAAAACTCCCTCTTCATTACATAAGTTATTTGTTCATAATAAAGATAAATTAGATCCCTTTGACTTATCTGGAATTTATAAATTAACTTGTAAATCTTGCCATTCTTTCTATGTGGGACGCACATTTCGAAATTTCAAGATCCGTTTAAAAGAACATTTACGTTGTCTTAACCAAAATACAACAGGTTTTTCACATTTTGCCAACCACCTACTGGACTCAAATCACGACTTCGATTCAACTGAAGGTTTCGAAATCCTTCATAGTTCCTACAATAGATTTACTCTTAATAGCTTCGAAAACCTCGAGATATTGAGACATTTAAAATTAAATCCTGTTGGTTGCTTAAATGCCCAGATATTGTCAGAAACTCCTCCTGTTTTCTCAACACTAATCTAAATTTATCGTTCTAACTTCCTTTTTAACCTACCCCCTTTATTTCTATTCACATATCTTCTTGCAAGGGGTACATTTCAGTAAGTAATTTTTATATTTTTTATATTTTTTCCCATAAGAAACCAACGAGCACGTGTAAAGATTAGGTTAGATTGTCTGATATCCACTTGCGTCATTTTCTTCTTTTATTCTTCAGTTGCTTCACAACAGTTAACCCAGTCATTTCTTCTTCTTTCTTCTTCCTACAACATCTTATACACTTGGTGATTGGTTCATGGCCCAAATCTTTTATAATAGATAATAAATAATTCTTCACTCATAGTTTATATCTTATTAACTATACCGTGTCATAAGTTTACCCAAGAATTTTTTCGTTATAATACTTACCACCACCTGTAGAGGCCTTAACTTGACAGGTCTCCTTTCAAAAAATGTTAGTTTTTTTAAAAAACAACAATGTTTAAAATAGGCCTTATCTTTTAATCTGTTTAATGTATGTGATTTGTTTTTGTATAGTCTTGAATATTTTAAATTTTTACTATAATTGACTAATATTTGTTTTTTCAAATATGTTTAACTTTTTATTACGTGTAAATCGGTTCATTTTACAATTTATTTCAACCCAAAATTGATGAAACTTGTTTTTGTAGTATTCCCTAGTGGGTGGAGAGTATGGTGAGTTTTCTCTTTTTTATTATTTTATATATCGTTTTGTTTCCAAGTTAACACACCTTACACCACATATTCTCCTTTCCACTAGGCGAGCCTGAAGGTGAAGTGATGACACTTCGAAATCGGTCGCACTCAATGTTTTGTTAAACAATTAAACATTGACTTTCCTTGTGAGATATAAAGGACTTTTTCTCACCCTTCGCCTTAAAATTACCTCAACTCACACATGGCTACCCCCCTTGTCAATCTTAAAATCTAGTCATAGGCTAGGATTATGATCGTCAATAAAAAAAGTGCGTGGTCCTTTATTGAAGAATTTTTTATATTTTTTCAATTATAAAACTGATAGGACGATAACTTATTATTTTGTTTTTTTACCACTTTTGGATAGTGCAAAAAATACTTTATATTTTAGGTTGTTAATAAATATGCGGTATATCGATTTTGTTCTTTCAATATCAAATCTGAGCATTTCAATGACTTTAATTACGAAGCCACATCACTAATCTACCGCAAAATGTATTTCAATCGATTCCGTTCCAAACAAACACCACTTCCCAGTTCACTATTTACCGAACGCTGAAACTTTGTTACAACCGTTTTCAATGAAGTCGATTACGACAAATATCCCGAACTTTTGAGTACATTTAACCGGCCCCGTTCTGCCGACACACGCTCCCTTTTCGTCTTTTCCTCCCAAGAAAAGCCGAGAGAACAAAAGAGCATGAAGTTGCGCCATTACGCCCGTGCAGGTGTACCTAACGACCAATACCGTTTTGCCCTATATCGTGATGGTAATGTCTGTAATATCTCGGTGAAACGGCAACATCTCTCAAAATATCGTCTCCTTCACAATCTCGTTTTAATACGCACCCATAATGGATATCCAGACGCCCGGGGTTTCGTAACTACCTCGTTATACGTGTCCTGGGGACCGAGTTTTAATCTTTCCAAAAGAATATTGAGTAGTGGCGTTATATTTTATGGTTATGGATATCTCTTTTTTGCGAGGCGATAGGGTTTACACCTGATGTTTCATGTTTCCTGCTCGACAACATATTTTCGTGTTCAAATCATTTTGGATAATATACGCTGTGTAATACATTGAACTCCCCAATAGTGGAATGCTACTCAATTCTGCCGATATAGGCAAAAAATTGCACAGCTGTGCTGTTTTACGGTAAAGCAACGCATGCACGTTACGGAATATTTGGAGAAAATTCAACGAAAGTTACATAACGTATGGTCCTAAAGTTTTTGGAAAATTTTTAAATTATTTATTTTTGTACCCAATGTCGTTTAATCAAGTTGCCATTGAAACTAAAACGTCACACGTAATCAAGTTTGATTATGACAGTTTAGTTTTGGAAATCGATTGTAGCAAAATGTCTTACAAATTAGATATTCGTAAGGGCATTTACAATCTAGTTGGACGAATACCTAAGCATGATATTGTTGCAATCTACCAAGAGCAAAATATAAGTAAGTCAACCATTTACAACACTATAAGGAATTGTGAAGAGGGTATACCTGTAATAAACCTTGAACTTTTAGGCTTTATTTAACATTAAACTTTGACAATAACAAAATGTAAATAACTGAATGGATACGAGTTAGAACGTACTATAACTATAAGATAAGAACATACTATAAACTAATAAACAGGTATATAGTACATTCTCCCCCATTTAATATTTGTAAATATAGTCTTTTAGATAATTTGGAGGTTGTTTCACTCTTGATGATTTTCTTAAGGGAATATCACTTGTGTTTTGCTGGTTTTCACCAGAGCTGGAAGTAGGAAGGATGTTTTCAGAAATGTTATTTGTAGAAGAATTTTGGATTAGCTCATGATTCATATGCAAGGAATTCTGAGCATTATCGGTTAAGGTGATATTTCCTCTAGGGGCCAAATGTTTAATCGAAACAGTCGACTCGTTTCCATTATTATTTCGGATTAAAGCGTAATTTGGATTAACCTCTATGACTTCAACTTCTTCGACCAACGGATCGTATTTACTTTGCCGAATATGCTTCTTCATTAAGACGATTTCTGAAGGGCACAACCATGTAGGAAGGGAAGTTCCTTGAGATGCACGCCGTTCATGATTAAACATACGTTCATGGGGTGTACAATTAATTGAAGTACATAATAAGGATCTGATAGAATGAAGAACATCAGGTAAGACCAATTCCCATTGAGTTTGCTGCAAATTTCTAGTTTTTAATGCCAAATTAAAACTTTTCCATATGATTCCGTTATAGCGTTCAACTTGTCCATTACCTTTTGGGTTATACACAGTAGTTCTGCTCACAGCTATATTAAGCGAATGAAGAAAGTCAACAAACTCCTTGGAAGTGAATGAAGAACCACGGTCAGAATGAATATATGAAGGTAATCCAAAGATAGAAAATAGTTGACTGAGGCAATTTATAATAGTAGATGAATGCAAATTGGAACAAGGAAAAGCAAATGGGAAACGTGAATATTCATCAACCACTGTTAGCATGTATTTATTTTTTGTGCTGCTAGGCAATGGGCCTTTTAGATCAATATTTAAACGTTCAAATGGACTAGTAGCCTTAATTAGATGTGTTTCTTGGTTTTTATGAAAACGAGGCTTAATTTCGGCACATATTGGACAAGATGTAGTCATTTCCTTGATGTCACCTAATGAGTATGGCAAATTGCGGCTTCTAACCAAATGGTACATTCTTGTTATTCCAGGATGACATAATGACTGATGAAGATTGAAGAGTTTATTATGTATCGTAGCTCCACAGATTCTTGAAAAGCAGTCGCTGACTACATTAGAGAGTCCTGGACGATAAATAATGTCATAACTGAAACATGAAAGTTCATCTCAATATTTTTTAATTTTCCGTGAATGCTTTTCATGAAACATGAATGACACAGATTCTTGGTCGGTTATTAATTTAAAATGTCTCCCAATTAAGAAATGTCTCCATTTTCGAAGAGCTTCCACGATAGCATATGCTTCTTTCTCGATAGCAGAGTGTCTGCGTTCAGAACTGGAAAGGGTTTTAGTAAAAAATGCTACCGGTCGTCCGTTTTGACTTAGCGTAGCAGCTATTGCAAAATCAGAAGCGTCTGTCTCTACTACTGGAATATCGTCATCATTCATGCAACATAAAAACGATTTTGCAATATCTTGTTTTATGTTCTCAAAATCTTCTATGAGTTCTGGAGTAAACGGAAAAGATTTACAATCTTTGATGTGACATATTTTCTGCGAGAATTTTGGAATCCATTTCGAATAATGGGCAAACATTCCCAATATTCTTCGCAAGGAAGCAGTATCTTCTGGAGGTTTTAATTCCAAAAGGGGCTTTAATCTATCTGGATCTGGTCGAAGCGTTCTGTTTTCGATACAATACCCTAATAACTTTATGGAATGTTTCGAATAGCTACACTTATTTTCGTTGAGGGTTAAACCATATTTCTTTGCAATACATAAAAATTTATTTAGATTTTGATCATGAATATCTTGATTTTCGCCGCATATAGTTACATCATCTAAGTAACAAAAAACGCCCTCCAATTTTTCATTTGTGATTATTCCATGTATAACTCTTTGAAAGCACGCAACTCCATTAGTCACACCAAAGGGGATTCTGCGAAATTGGTATAATTTTCCACAAGCCTCAAATGCTGTGAAAGGCTTTTCTGAATTACTTATAGGTATTTGATGATAAGCACTTTTTAGATCTATGGTGCTAAAAATTTCGTATTTAGATATATTGGCTACTAAATGTTCAATATTAGGTAGGGGGTAAGCATCTAGTAGTGTAAATTTGTTTATGGTCTGAGAGTAATCAATGACCATTCTTTTCTTATGATTTTCACTTGAAACTACCAGTACTTGTGCTCTCCATGGTGATATGCTCTCTTCTATTATTTCTTCTACTAATAATTTCTCAACTTCATTTTTTATAAAAATTTCATCTTGATCAGAGTGGCGGCGTGATTTTGTTGCTATTGGTTTGCAATCTGGAGTTAGGTTTGCAAAAAGTAAAGGACACTCTACTTTAGCTTCCAATAAGCCGCAAATTGAAATAGGAGATTTAGGACCACCAAAATTGACATTTAAACTAGAATGTTGTTGAAGAATATCATGGCCAATAATTACATTAAAACATAGGTTCGATAACACTAAAATTCTCATATTTTGGTATTTATGACCTAGTAACTGTAGATGTATCACGCAATATCCTTGAATGTCCTGTGAAAAAGTTGTAGATGCCATAATTACTTTGTGTGAGCAAGGGATTATCTTCAAATTATGTTTAATAGCAAAATCATAGTCAAGATAGCTGTCAGAACTCCCAGTATCTATTAAGGACGTGGCATTCGTATTATTTATTCTGCAATTAACAAGTGTTTTTGTTAAGCAGGGAAGACTTAATGAGCTAGAAGTAGCAAGGAAATAGGTAGAAGCTATTGTTAATTTAACAGCAGACTTGTCATTATTGGCTTTAGCCTTCAAACAGACTTTAACAAAATGACCAATTTTTTTACAGTAAGAACATACTGTATTTCTGGCAGGACAAACAGATCGAGGATGATTTGGTTTTCCACAAAAATAACAAGTTTTAAAAGTAAGTGCTGATGATGAAGCAGAATTATAGTCATATTCTGCGACTGTAGAAAAACTATGTGATGATTCTGGTGATGCATAAGCTGCCGTGTTTTTCTGTGCCTTTTCCAATGCCTGTGACTGGGAAATTGCTGCTTCAAGATCTAAAGTACTATTTTCTAATAGTCTTTGACGAATCTGTGACGATAGTAGTCCATTAATATAAGCATCACGTATGTAATCATTCTTATTTTTCTTAGCATCTACTGCTTTGAAACCGCAATCTTTACTAAGGTGTTGAAGTTCAAGTAAATACTGGTCAGTACTCTCACCTGGCTGTTGCTTTCGAGTAGCTAATAGGTGTCTGGCAAAAATTTCATTTGGTTTTTTTATATAGACCTTCTGTAATGTCCGGATACAGTCTGTATATGTTTTGCATTCACTTATTAGGTCATAAACTGAATGACTAATATAATTTGTAAGCAATCTTAGCTTTTCTTCTTCACCTATACCTGTCTCACTGTTAGGTAGTGAATGTAAAAAATTCTCGAATGTTTTAAACCAATGTGTCCATTCTTTGGTAGAGTTGAGGGAACTAGGTTCAGCTTCAAACCGCTCCGGGCGTAAAAATTTGTCCATAATGTTAAATAAATTGTAATAAACCTTGAACTTTTAGGCTTTATTTAACATTAAACTTTGACAATAACAAAATGTAAATAACTGAATGGATACGAGTTAGAACGTACTATAACTATAAGATAAGAACATACTATAAACTAATAAACAGGTATATAGTACAATACCATGCATTAATTTAGCCAGAAGCGGTAGACCAAGAATTTTGAGTGTAAGAAGAGAAAGAAGACTGATGGAAGCTGCTAAAGACAAAGTTGGAGTTTCTCAGAGAAAATTAGCCCGGAGATTTGGTATTTCGAAAACTACTGTATTAAGAACAATTGATCGCACAAACTTAGTGTTTAGGAAAAGAAGAAATGCACCAAAATACACCGCAGACCAGCTAGAAAGAATTCCCCGTTGTTGCCGCGCATTAAGGCGTATCCACTTTGCCAATAAATTGATTGTAATGGATGATGAAAAATATTTTACCTTATCCCATTTAGAGATTAAAGGAAACGATGGGTTTTATACCGATAACATAGAAAATACACCACACAATGTTAAATATAAAGGTAAATTGAAATTTGAGGATAAAGTTTTAGTGTGGTGTGCCATTTCTGAAGCAGGATTTATCTCACAGCCGTATGTTGGTCGGGTTCGGGGAGAAGCCTTAAATGCAGAACTTTATATTCAAAGATGTCTTACTAAATAACCTAATTTTTTAAATACACATCATCTCAACGATAATATAATGTTTTGGCCTGATCTAGCTTTATGCCATTATGCTAGAATTACCAGACAGTGGTTAAGTGAAAATAACATTGACTTTGTACCTAAGTTGGACAATCCTCCTAATGTACCTCAGGCTAGGTCAATAGAGGAATTTTGGTCAATACTATCAAGGAAAGTGTACGATAAAGGATGGGAAGCTACAAATGAAGATCAATTGCGGCGTCGCATCTTCCAAAAGAATAGAGAAATAGAACCTGCTCTTGTCCAAAGGAAGATGGGACAAGTCCGAAGAAAATTACGACTCATTGAGGATAACGGGCCACTATCCATAATGTAATTAGTAATTATTTTTCGTTATTAGTGTTATTTGTTGCCACATGAGCTTTTAAAATTAAAAAAATTTGGAAAATTTATTAGCATTTAAAAATTTTCCAAAAACTTTAGGACCATACTTTATAAGGTAAGTGAATACAATATCGCCATGCTTATCTTATAATGTTTTTATATAAAAGTACTGTATATTAAAATAAAAAATCGTCAGGGTAGGAATGTTACTGATACATCGTACTAATAATTTAAAATAGTAAAAGATGTTACGGGCAAGTTTGTGCATTTTGCGAACATTTTTTTTTAAATATTGTACATTGGCGATATTTTCTCAGGGGGTTAGCAATAACGCCACATAATATTGTACAAAATGATGTTTTTATCGCAAATTTTACAAGCAAAGTCAGTTTTTCTAAATTAACGTTTATTCAAATAAAATGAAAACCTAAACATAAGTAGTAATAAACAAGCAAAAAATTTTTAGGGACAATATGGACAAATGTAACCCTCAAATTTATCTTTCTTGGTAAGTCGTAAGTCCCAAGCAGTAAATAGCTGTTACAAGCCACGAAAAGATGCATGTCTGTGATTCTGTCCATTTTGCATGCTTTGCAAGACCAACTTTCTTTACTGGTCGCTTTCTTCGGGCCGAAGGACTTTTTTTCTAGTGCAGGTTTCTTAGATTTGGGAGTAGAAGTGTTGCCTCTTAGATCAGACTTGGCCAAAAGGTATTTGGTAACAACTTGTGCTCTGGAATTGATTGCTGATTTTCTTGGCCTGGTGTTATAATATTTGTGTACCATTTCAGGTGTGGTAAGCATATCAGAAAATGATTTTCTTCACTCTCTTCATCCTGTTCGTCTTCTTTGGCGTCATTATCTGTATTATCGTCCAAGCATTCGGACGACAGGGATCCACTCTCTTTAGAATCACTTATGTCACGTAACTGAATCCGTTGACGATTTCCAGCAGCTGTCGAGAAATCTGGAAGTGGTGTACGTAAAATAATGGGTCGACTATTGGAAGGAACTAGAGGGGGTGCCATGACTCTATGTTGCGTAGGTGGTTATTGACTAGGATTTTCCTTGTTCAGTTATAGTGCTTGGAGCATATGCTTCGGGTGGTAAAATGTCCTGATTAAACGGATAAATTCCAGTTGCTGCGATACCAGATTTAATGTTTGATGGTGTCATACATTTATCCCAAACTACAGAAAAAAATGTTTCCAAAACGATTCCTATGTGTTGACCAGTATTTAAGAACTTCGTCATTCTAATAGCGTTCTAATGAGCGAAACACAGACCCATCCGTAGGCTGTAGTGCGTGCATTGTAGTGCGACCATGATAATAGAATAATCCAGATGACACTTAGCACCATCGAAAATTAAAAGAGATGACCATAAACTTTGTATTTGGAAAAATGATACAATCATTGTTTAAAAGCATCAATGGTCATACTACCGTTTGGAGTCATTAACACCATACTAGAAGTCTATCTGCCCATTCAGGCTTCATCCTTTTTCCTTTAAAAAAATTAATGGAGGAATTGCAGAACTCAGGGCATTGCTACAAGATACTATTGTGACGTTTTGTCCATGCTCATTTGCCACAAGGCTCCTTTTTTTGCAAGGACTCTTTGTTGATGATGTAATGCTAACCAACAGCCCTTCTCATCCATGTTGCAGATATGCTCAGGCTTGTCCATGATGTCCATGTTAGTAAGAATTTCGCTCAATTTTTCAAAATGGTCGCTTACAATAAACCTATTTAGTTTCTGAGCTCTCGCGCGGTTCATGCTTTAACCGTTCCGATTCCTAATATTCGGATGCCTGTTGAGAAAACCTTTTAGCCAGTATCAGCCTGCCAATTTTGTAACTTCATTGAACGGATTTTGAATTTGGTTGGTCTCACAAAAATTGAACGCATCCCCGTAAATCTTTCGAAGTTAAGGGATAGCCTACTTCCGCTAAACGAATTATTCTTCTACACAAATCTTCCTCTTGTTTTGCGGTATGTTCCTGAACCTGGTTTTCAAAATTGTATAGGTGAAAAGTTAGGAGTGGAGCATTCAACAGTATCCCGTACAGTCAGCAGTGTTATGTCAAAAATTGTTGAGCATTCTTTTCAAAGGATAAAATTTTCGATTAACGAGAACGCGCTAATTCACGCAAAGAAGACATGGTTGGACAAGTATAACTTCCCGACGCCAGTAGGAGTCTTGGACTGCATTCACGTACGTTTACTAAAACCGCAACACCATGAAGACGAGTATAATAACCAAAAGGGCTGGCCGTCACTTAATGTTCAAGCGACATGTGATGCAAGGTATATGTTTACAAGTGTAAATATAACGTGGCTGGGCTCTGTACATCATGTTTAAATTTGAAGGAATTGTGAGTTGCGTCAGATAATGGCTAGAACAAAAGATACGGTATTAATAGTAGATCAAGGATATGGAATTGAGCCATGGTTAATGACACCATTTCGTAGTCCTTGAAAGAAAATATAATAAACTTCTACCTGAACAATGTTTTGGCCAGTTGAAGAGGAGATTTTCTATGTAAGGGTACGTATGTCGAATAAAATTATAAAATGATTTTGGCAATATTGCAAAGATATTGCAATATCGGGATTTTGAAGGAGATGTTGGTGAAGTGGACGACGATCCCTCCATCCCCATAATAATAATAATAATAAAATACCAAATATATGTAATACACTTTCATTTATAAACAGAAGTCGAAAAACTCAATATATTAGACATACTCAGATATGCCCTACAATGTGTCAAAAATTAAAATTATATAAGCATTAGGATCTTGCAAACAGTACGAATTGTGCTGCTTACATCTGTAGATATGACTTTCCATCAACGTCCACGATTTCCCTTTTTTTGTGCTCCTTTTTTAGTTTTAAATATTCCTTCTGAGTTCGTGCAACCAATCGCTGTAATTCTACGTTGGACAAGTTCCTTGTCTCCTCAGTTTCATCAAATTTGTTGTATGGTTTTACACATGGCCGCTTGGCTTGGCATTCAGATTGCCGTGCCCTTTCAGTATGCTTCAACATGGACGTTCCAAATGTCAATATCCATTCAGTCGACGTACTTGGTGAAGGATTATTCCAATCACTGGCCACACCATACGAGACAGCCCCTGTAAAAAAAGTATTGGCATTAATTAGACAAAGTTGGCATACGCGAGTATATAATGATATATATCATATATCATTATATACCCACAATAAATATATGGTTCATTTAATAATGGAAATCAGCTACGAAACCATCTAACATGTTAAATGTAGGATCTATTTTTTATAAACGAATACAACATTTTTTCTTCAGACCTACGGTCCCGATAGAGTGAAAAAAATCACCGAGGATCTACTTGTAAAAGAAGATTTAAAAAATATGTTTAAGCTTACCTGGAAGCTTGTAACACTATTTTCCTATTGCCTGTTTTCTTTTTGATGGTCTTCTCCTTAAGTCGGGTTTTCATATTATTAATCTTTTTTAATAAATCAGGTGATGTATTTTTTTCCGAACATTTTTTTATATTTTTCGATTATTTGCTTTCTTGATTGCAGGCTTTTGTGATTTTTCAAGTACATTTGGCTTCTCTAGTACCTCCTTTGCGATAATCAACAACCGATTGGTACCATCGGTTCCTACATTGCTGTCTTCGTCCATACTTATGTCCCCTTCACTTTTTGACATTTGCAGACAACTCACAAAGAACCTCTCATTCACAAAACACGCAATTAATTTTTTGGCACTCGAATTTTTCAAACAAGTTTCTACAGGAATATCTAGTCGTTTCTCTGCATGGTAATGCATGATAGAATTATGATAAATATCAGACAGTAACCCGCTTCGCACCTTTTACTTCTTTTTTTGAAGTATATGCTCGCAAGTAATAGGTTTTCATTATTCATATGGTACGGAGTATATGCTTTTACTTCTACCTTTTACTTGAAGCACTTGCTTATACTTCTACCTTTTCCTTTAAAGCAAATACTCTATTTTTATTCATATGGGTAATTATATTGTTAGTTAGTAAATTGATTTGTTGCCAATTTAATAAAAAAATTAAAACAACATTAACGTCCAATTCACGAGACTAGTTTTAATGGCACAAGGTGTCAAAAACTTTTATTTGCTTCTCTCGCATTTATAATTTAACCTTTTTTTTTTGCCCTTTTTAATGCCTTAACAGAGGTTTCCAGAGATAACTTCGAGCTTTACTCACACGGAACATAATTATAATCCAGATTTTTCCACGTAGCCGAAATTCCATGAAATAAAGTGAAAAAGTTTGTTGCGTAGGCATTCAGGTGAAACGACGGATAATTCCGTCGACAAAGGGAAACTGCCCTCTAGAGACGAAAAAGATTTTACGCCGGGGCTCCTAAGGAAACGGGAAACTCGAGGTAGTAGTGCAAGTTTTGTTTTAAAATACTTAACAGATAGTAAGCTTAAAGAAAAATAAAGAGGAAAATTAAGAGAAATCTAGTTGGGGATTACGTGTTTTCTTTAGAGAAGTTTAGAAAATTATGAAGGATATTTTCTAATATTTTTAAAAGTTTTGGCACAATATTTATTGGCATTGATATAAAGATAAGTTACTTTTGAAAACAAAAGATTGCTTACTTTATTGACGATCAGTTGAGAGTTATTTATTATGAAGTATTTTTACATTAGAAATAAATAATATTTAGGGTATTTAAGAATGTGAATATTTTATTTAGAACCATATCTATGTATCCCAAAAAAGGAAAATATTGAGGATTTACTCTACATATAGCAAAGAGGTTAGTGAGTAGAGCAGAAAACAAAGTAAGGATATTAACAATACCGAGAACGGTATCGTTGAAATTAAAGAGGAATGGTCTTAGATATCGAAAGAAACTCCAGAGCCCCAAAAACACTCAAGGGCAAGTCCATCGTATATCAAGATGCAAAAACAATTATTCTGGACAAAGAAAAGTATTTCTAAAATAACAGGAAATGATGGAAAACGAGGTGTAAGAATTCCCTACCAACATTGGGTACAAACATACAACAAAATATTTGCGAAAAAAATCCTTGCCTGGTATGAAATTTATAACAAGGCTATATCTCGACCTTTTTTGGTAAGAGTGAGAGGAGTAGCCTTGAATAGTCAAGGGTAATATAACGAGACCTTGTTAAATAGTCGAATATTTTGATTGTATCTAAATTTTAAACATTTCTGCTATAATTTGCAAAATACACGAAAAATTTAGTAACAATAGAAATAAGCACTAATTTATCAAGGTTGAGTTTTATTTATTAAGATTATTTCTAGAGCCCTAGATGTTACAAAAATTAATAAATACACAATAAAATTACTTTTATTTTCGGTTCATTTTGAATCGATCTACGATATATTAGCATGTACTCTGAAAATAAATATATTTGACAGTAGCCATTAATAAATAATACACTTATAATCAAGTATTCGATTTGCTGTCAAAATAGGTAAATATCAAGCACCATGCATAATGGTCGATATGAGATAGTGAAAATAGTCGATTTATTTGGTTCTGATTGGTTCTAACCTAAAGGACTAAAAACGATTAAAAACGAATAAAACGAATAAAAACAACTAAAAACGATTCAAACCGATCAAAAACGATCAAAAACGATTAAAAAACGATTAAAAACGATTTAAAACGATTAAAGGATTTAAAACGAATAAAATCTATTAAAAACAATTATAAATGATTAAAAACGATTAAAAACGATTATAAACGACTAAAAACGTTTAAAACGATTAAAAACGATTGAAAACGATTAAAACCTATTAAAAACGATTAAAAACGATTAAAAACAATTTAAAACGAATAATAACGATTATTACTAATTGATAACGATTAATAACGATTATTACTGATTGATAACGATTATTACTGATTGATAACGATTATTACTGATTGATAACGATTAATAACGATTAAAAACGATTATTAACGATTAATAACGATTAATAACGATTAATAACGATTAATAACGATTAATAACGATTAATAACGATTAATAACGATTAATAACGATTAATAACGATTAATAACGATTAATAACGATTAATAACGATTAATAACGATTAATAACGATTAATAACGATTAATAACGATTAATAACGATTAATAAAGATTAATAACGATTAATAACGATTAATAACGATTAATAACGATTAATATCGATTAATAACGATTAATAACGATTAATAAAAATTAATAACGACTAATAACGATTAATAACGATTAATAACGATTAATAACGATTAATAACGATTAATAACGATTAATAACGATTAATAACGATTAATAACGATTAATAACGATTAATAACGATTAATAACGATTAATAACGATTAATAACGATTAATAACGATTAATAACGATTAATAACGATTAATAACGATTAATAACGATTAATAACGATTAATAACGATTAATAACGATTAATAACGATTAATAACGATTAATAACGATTAATAACGATTAATAACGATTAATAACGATTAATAACGATTAATAACGATTAATAACGATTAATAACGATTAATAACGATAAATAACGATTAATAACTATTAATAACGATTAATAACTATTAATAACGATTAATAACGATTAATAACGATTAATAACGATTAATAACTATTAATAACGATTAATAACGATTAATAACGATTAATAACGATTAATAACTATTAATAACGATTAATAACGATTAATAACGATTAATAACGATTAATAACGATTAATAACGATTAATAACAATTAATAACGATTAATAACGATTAATAACGATTAATAACGATTAATAACGATTAATAACGATTAATAACGATTAATAACGATTAATAACGATTATTAACTATTAATAACTATTAATAACTATTAATAACGATTAATAACGATTAATAACGATTAATAACGATTAATTACGATTAATTACGATTAAAAACGATTAAAAACGATTAAAAACGATTCAAAACGAATAAAAACGATTACAAACGATTAAAAACGATTAAAAACGATTAAATTACGATTAAAAACGATTAAAAACGATTAAAAACGATTAAAAACGATTAAAAACGATTAAAAACTATTAAAACTATTAAAACTATTAAAAACGTTAAAAAACGTTTAAAAACGTTTAAAAACGATTAAAAACGTTTAAAAACGATTAAAAACGATTAAAAACGATTAAAAACTATTAAAAACGATTAAAAACGATTAAAAACGATTAAAAACGATTAAAAACGATTAAAAACGATTAAAAACGATTAAAAACGATTAAAAACGATTAAAAACGATTAAAAACGATTAAAAACGATTAAAAACGATTAAAAACGATTAAAAACGATTAAAAACGATTAAAAACGATTAAAAACGATTAAAAACGATTAAAAACGATTAAAAACGATTAAAAACGATTAAAAACGATTAAAAACGATTAAAAACGATTAAAAACGATTAAAAACGATTAAAAACGATTAAAAACGATTAAAAACGATTAAAAACGAATAAAAACGATTCAAAACGAATAAAAACGATTAAAAATGAATAAAAACGATTAAAAACGATTAAAAACGATTAAAAACGATTAAAAACGATTAAAAACGATTAAAAACGATTAAAAACGATTAAAAACGATTAAAAACGATTAAAAACGATTAAAAACGATTAAAAACGATTAAAAACGATTAAAAACGATTAAAAACGATTAAAAACGATTAAAAACGATTAAAAACGATTTAAAACGATTAAAAACGATTAAAAACGATTAAAAACGATTAAAAACGAATAAAAACGAATAAAAACGATTAAAAACTATTAAAAACGATTAAAAACGATTAAAAACGATTAAAAACGATTAAAAACGATTAAAAACGATTAAAAACGAATAAAAACGAATAAAAACGATTAAAAACGATTAAAAACGATTGAAAACGATTAAAAACGATTAAAAACGATTAAAAACGATTAAAAACGATTAAAAACGATTAAAAACGATTAAAAACGAATAAAAACGATTAAAAACGATTAAAAACTATTAAAAACGATTTAAAACGAATAAAAACGATTAAAAACGATAAAAACTATTAAAAACGATTAAAAACTATTAAAATCCAATAAAACGATTTAAAACGATTAAAAACAATTAAAATCCATTAAAACGATTAAACACATTTACAAACGAATAAAAACGATTAAAAACGATCCATCTGAACAAAATACCATCATACTAACAAATGTTTTAGTGTTTCGAGTTATTGAACTGTTTTATTTTAAATAATTGAATAATTAATTTATTTTTTTATGTATTTTCCGTCACTCATTATTGTTTAACTTTCATGACTTCATAATTTTTTAAACGACTGGCTTGATTTTCAGAAACTCAGCAACTTTGTATAGGGAGTAACAAGACTTTTTTAATGAGGCATCACTTGACTCCCTTCGATTTTAGAATAATTTGGAGGATGACACCCCTACTGAAGGAGTTGAAGATTTTAATATGATTTTTGCGTGAAAAGGTGTCTCTTTGACAAACAAACTTGATGTGTTTTTGGATTTCGTCGTAAAGTTCTTTTCTACCCACTAATGCTTTGCGGCACATTTTCGATGGTCCACCCTGTATATACATATCATACAGAAGACGAATTGTATATAAATATTGTATATAAATATTGTAAATAAATATTGTATATAAATATTGTATATAAATATTGTATATAAATATTGTATATAAATATTGTATATAAATATTGTATATAAATATTGTATATAAATATTGTATATAAATATTGTATATAAATATTGTATATAAATATTGTGTATAAATATTTTATATAAATATTTTTAAAACATCATCCTTAATCTTTATTTAGAAGGTACAATATTTTCAAATACTGCTTGCCAGAAATACATAAATACACCCTTTGAAAATATGCGTTTAAGCAAAATTTTGTGTTCCAAACCAGATCACAGGAATAAGAATAGTTGTCGTCCTTGTAAACTTGCTTTTAATATAACAATAATTAAAAATCATTATAAACAATAAATATACACAATAATTATAATAGTTATTTATACAAGTGTGTAAAGTAACCCTCACATGAGTCAAAAAAAAGACTTTACACACGAATTGCATACAATATTTTTGCTACTACCGGAAGTTTTATTAAAAAATTAACGTTTTATATGTATACATTTTCTTCACACACTAGTGCGTAAAGTATATTTCTTTACGCACTAGTTCTAATTATAACACTTTGGTTACTAAAACTTGTTGCTCTGTGGTCAATACACTCAAATTTGATAATTTTCTTAATGTAAATTAAAACTCTTTACGCAATAGTGTGTGTAGTGAAGTTTTACGAATTCTGTAGCGTGCAAAATGATAGTACTTTAAGAACGGTAGTAGAAACACAATAATTAAAAACAGTTATAAACAATTAAAAAAATAATTAAAAATAAACAAATTAAAAACCAAATGAAAAACACTGTATTTTGTAGTTAGATAAAATTTTTCTCACGGTGAGTTAAAAATTTCATACGCCAAATTAAAGCCATCTCTGTTCTAGTTACTGTATTTGTTAATTTAAAAAGAATGCGATAAACTTATTCTACCATAACTTTTGGTCCAATTTGTGAAATAAGGGTCCAAAGACTTGTTCCCCTACAAATGATATTAGTTTCATCCTCATTTAATATTATTTTCTTGTTATAAAATATATGTATATCTTTTTTTGTATTATATACATATAGAGTACTTTCTTCTATGTCATCTGGGTTACTCGCGAGCAGTACTAAAGCTGTTCCTGACTCTAAATTAACGTTCTTTTTTAATGGTGCTTATTTCTCAAGAGCAACTCCCAACAGTTCTCTCTTCTCCTCTCAAGCACTTGCTTGATAGCGGATAAGCGGATACAAAGAGCTCTTGTCTTGTCAATTCTATTAGTCGTTCTCTTTTGACCCTATATAATAGGGCCAAGAATATTAAAGCCTTTAAAAGCAAGCTCTCGTAGTTTTGAGTTTCATTAACACATTTGGTCTTAGTGATGCTACTATCTTTTTTCGTTTACTTATTGATCTATTAATAATTTTCTTTATTGTAGGTACTTACATGTTTCTTATATTGCAGCAGTTACACCAAAAACTCGATTCTATAACGATTTATAAACATTTTTCACAATCTCTTTAATATCCGGCTACAAATGCAATTATTTTATTCGAAGATGCTATATTATGACTTATGACTTATAAATAATTGAAGGTATTTAAATACCATCCTGTACTATTTCTATACGGATTAAAGACCACCTACTAAAGATTTTTTTCATTAGAGTAATTATTTTTATCAGTAAGTGACAACGAAATATCTTGAAACGATATTTATCAAGTTTTACATCTGAAGCTTATAAATTATTCCACCAAAGGGCATATCATTTACCTTAAAACGTTTAACAAAAAGTGAATGGATAATAGTTGTAAATTCACGCAGGCATCCGAGAATAACCAACAGAAAAGTGTAAGATTGGCCCAAAACATTCCAGTTCCTCTTCTACTTAATTACCATCTCAAGCACTCGCAGAGATTAGATTAGACGCAGTTATTTATTCTTGTGATTCCCAGAAGACGGCCCGTACTTTACAGTTTCGCAGACTGTTGCAAATTCTCATTAAAAACGCGGCTTTCGCCCCGTTGTTTCGTTGCCTTAATCAGTGCAAGATGATTCGTTCTTTATTGCAAGAAATTGTTGCCCGAAGAGGCGTTTAATTTCCATTTGGGCTATATCTGTCACTCGGTTGTTTGTTAGCGACTTGGAATTTCCTTATATAGAACCAGCTTACCCTGGTATAGTGCAATTCGTCTCTCTAATACATTTTCTTAACTTGCTGCGAAGATACAATGAAAACTGAGCGTTAATTAATAAATTATACAATATAATACTCATATGTGGGAGGGAAACGACCTTTAGACAAAGTTTCTATTCGCAGCTGTATCATTCTGTTATAATAATATACTGTAATGGAAAAGAACTCCATGAAACGTAATTAATGAATGTTTGGGGACAGATTTAATAAAATATTACATGGATAACAAATATATGTACAGGAAATGCACTTACAGTTCATCAAATTTCTAGAGGCTTTCGACGGCTAGACAGAGAAAGCACTACTGACAGGCATCCCGACGGATTTACGCAATGAAAGTACACTCTGCGCATCAAGTATTTCACTATTTCATTCGGACGTAAATGTCAGATGTAAATTTCGCTAAAACATTTCTTTTATTTTCGTTTGTGTTTTTTGCTCATTACAGTTTAATAGAACCTAAGTATGGAGTTTAATAGCAAATTAAGAGGCCGCGTGATTAACAGTCAATCTCGCGAAATATTAGCCAATGTTATAGAGTTTATGAGAAGAGAAGGAAACTTTAATTCACCTTCAATACCATTTAAAAATGTAAATGATCGGGTTGCTGCAGCCACAGGAGTATCTAAAAACACTGTCGTCCGCATTTCTGGAGAGAAAAAAGAATCGATAACCGTGAGATATCGGAATTTTCATCACCAAGAAAAACCATTAAAAAACCAAAAACAGTTAATGATATAGATGAAGCTGCACAAGAATCAAATTTTATTTTTTTATTATTAGATAGCTATTTTTGTTTCTGAGTTGTGTTCATTTACAGGCTCAATTTTTTTCCGTTTCTCCTTTTTGATTTTATATGGGGTTTCAAGTTGTTTTTAACTTATTTCGACGTAAATCACAACAACACACTTTTTTAATAAAGCAAACAAGTGTTAAGAGGTATATGTACGTGTAAACTACAATTACAAAAAATTGATATGAAACCCATGAAACCACCAACAAAAATGTAAAGCTAGCTTCCGTACTAGAACATGGTGTCATTCGTCGAGATAATTTATCGTTTTGTTTAATAGATCAAGAAATGTAAATATTCCCCTGTTATTTTTTATAAAATTATAAGAGAAATAAATTTTTTTCTAAATAGTATAGTTTATTATTTTGTAGAAAAACAAAATTTCGAAAATTTTAGTAATGTTTTAGAAACAACCGTTATTAATAATAGGTATCATTTTCCTTAATAAGGTAGAAATAAAATAAAAACTATTTCCACGATTTACAAAGGCCTACAAAAAAATTATAGGTATTTTCCGCTATCCTATAAAATTTATATTTTCTGACTCAATTTCAAAAGGCTGAAGGAATTCCAAAACACCTTTTATGGCATAATAATTATTTTCAATTCTTCATACTATCTTTAGCTGCTTTTAAAAACGTTCTAAGAAAGTCCAATCAGACCAATTTAATCCCTAAACTATTCCACACTTTTAAAATTTAATTACCTAAAAATATTAAGAACTATTTAAAATAACTTGTTTAGTAGACTCTACAATAGCTATCTTAGTCACACGTAGCGCGTTCTCTGTCTGGGCGTCGAACACCTCTAGAAATTTGATGAACTGTACATGATATTGTTCAAGTTCTAAGTGTCAATGGGCCACGTTCAGATGTGAAATATGCTGTTTTATAAGTTATATTGTAATAGTAACTTCATAAGTTATTCTAAATAATCAGTTTGTTAAAAAACTCAAAAGTTTTTAAAGTAAAGCCATTTATAATTCAAAATTTGTAGCAGTGCTGTCAAAATTGCCATTGCAAAGTAATTGAAGTACCAATTACCAATTACTAGGCAACCAAAAAACTATGCAAATTACTAATTACTTTAATTTTTCAAAAGTGCTTGCAATTATCAAATACTCAGGAAAGGAATTGAAAATGTTTAATTATAATAATTCAATTGCTTTTGTTAGTAATTTAATTACTTTATCTGCTTCAAATATCTTTAAAGTAATTGAATTATTCCGTTTAATTAAATTACCGATGAGTTATTAAATGACCGAAAAATAATTAAAAATTTTTCATTAGTCAATTTAGTAAAAAGAAATGAATCGAAAGAGTATTTAAATTATGTAAAATTGAGTTTCATTCAATAAAACTGTGAAAATTTGTCTGAGCGCTTTCGGCCTATTAAGCCATCATCAGAGACTCTATAAAAGAGAAAAAACGGAGCTGCAACAATATAATGAACTCGTAACATTACTAAACATTGAATGAAAACAAAAACTTGTACACACTTACTCGTCAAAATCTTTAGAAAAAACATGAAAAGTGAACTAAATTAAAAAAGGACAGCAACAGATCAGTCCCAAATCTCCACCATAGCTTGCAGCTTGGATAATTGAAAATAAAAAAAAACACACCGAAATTCGGAAAACGTAAAATGTGGTTAAATTTTAAATGAAGTGGAGGTTCATCCGACCATGTAAAACAAAACACTCAGAGAAAAAGAAACTGCTAGTCTTCAACATGAAGGCAGCCAGATTTTGCCAATTGCTACCGTGAGGCGGAGGCAAGTTGGGGTACAAAAATAAGTACACGATTTTTTAAAAACGTGACCATCTTGACAGTTTCCAAAACAGAATGAGTGACATTTGACATTTGACAATGAAATTGAAAATTGAAATTGAACTTGAGTAATTGAAATGAACTTCGTGAAAAATTGTCAAAAGTTGATATTGAAAATGATAAAAGTGGGTTGGCACCACTGAGCAAGCAAGATCAAGTCATGGCGGGACTTTTAAATTTTAAACAGCAAAAGATTACAATGATTAAATAGAATTATAAAATATATAGTAAATAAAGGTAAAAAACGTATTTTTTTGTAAAAATTATTAGAAATTAAAATGGTGCCAAGCTGAAAACAACAGAATTGAGCATGTCGACCCCAGCGAAACCGAAGTCGCAAGCAGACCAGCTTTTCCAGTTAAAAAAGGAGGAAAAACCCTTCTGGCCACGAAATCAGCAATCGCCGGAGAAGACAAGATCAATTCCGCTGCAAGAAAATTTAAAGTGAAGCTGGCTAACTTCAGACCAACCGTTGCCAATACTTGTAACGGTTAGAACCGTTTTCGTTATTTGACCCAGACCCGTTTTCGTTATTTTGAAACCAACATCTCTACACAAACGTCATTTGTCGTTTATGTCTAATGTCAAAACTTGGATTGTCATTTTCATTTTATCTGTCGACAAGCAACTTGATTATAGAATTTTAATTATCTATTATCTGGGACATCCGATGTACTAGTTATCTTAAATATTTTTAATGACCATCTGATTTTAAAAAGGTAAGTTTCCTACCGATATTTTGTTGAAAATATATATTTAGTACAAGATTTGAATTTAAAATGTCAAATTTGAAACATAACCTCAACATGAAAACACATTGAAAATCACAAGAAATCATATGTTTTATATAATTTCCTATATTATTTTGTTTAAAATAGATAGATTTACTATATTTATATATATATTAAATAAGACTTTTTCTTTTCCTATTAAATTCTAATCTCTGTGTAACTATTCAAATAATCGTTTTATTTGTTCATTTGATAGTAAAAATCATCTTATCTGTTCCTATATACTCTTTCCGGCTCCTTTCTTTATATTTTTGCCTTTTTCCTTGTAGCCTTGCTGTATATAGATGGTCTTATGGTCTTAAAGAAATTCTAGAAGTTATATATATATATATATATATATATATATATATATATATATATATATATATATATATATATATATATATATATATATACATCCCACTATCATTTCGGCATCCTTTCATAACACCTTAATTTGGCGTCCACTAGAAAGAAACCTATTTTTAAATTTTTAGCCGTGTATATAAATCCGGCGGATTTTTTAATACATGGAACTCATCTTAAATTTTTAGTAGTGTAAAGTTTACTATATACGCGACTTTTACACTAAAACGCATTTTGACGTCCGTACAAAAAAGAATTAAAAGTAAAATCATTTCGACTACCAGCAACGTTGCCAAGTTTCTTAAAAGAAATCCAATCATTGTAACGTCACATATTGTAGATATACACAGACCATTATTTTAAATCTCACGTTTAACATAATTATATATTATCATTAGTATATCTGAAAGATTTTAATATCATCGTTTTAACGTCCTGTACCTAATGTATATAACATAATATGTTTAAATAAATAAATCAATATGGCGTCTTCTTAGTTATTTTTAAAAACCGATCATTCTAACGTCAACGTATATGAAAAACATTTTACTTTTACAATCATTTTGACATCTACCATGCGACATATATAAAGTATATTTAAAATCTTTTAATCATTTCGACGTCTCGCTAGTTTTCTTTTAATACCGATCATTTTAACGTCCACATATACAAATGTAAGAAACACTTCACCTTTACAAGCATTTTGGCGTCTCCATCATGCAGTGTATACAAAATATATTTAAAATTTTCAATCATTTCGGCGTCCCGATAGTTTTCTTTTAAACCGATCATTTTAACATCCACATATATAAATGTAAGAAACAATTCACCTTTATAATTATTTTGGCATCTTCATCATGCAGTGTATTTAATATATTTAAAATTTTTAATCATTTCGGCGTCCTGATAGTTTTCTTTTAAAACCGATCATTTTAACGTCCACATATGTAAATGTAAGAAACACTTCACCTTTATAATCATTTTGGCGTCTTCATCTTGCAGTATATATAAAATATATTTAAAATTTTCAATCATTTCGGCATCTCGATAATTTTTCTTTTTAAACAGATCATTACATATATATGAGGTACAATATGTCGCTTATCAACCGAAATATGCAAAAATAATTGAATAAAAGTTGGGTTTACTTTGTTGAATATTTCTCAAATTCTGTATAACAAAATGATATTTTTTAAGTAAGAAGAAGAATTGTACGCTACGATCAGCGTGAATTTTATTTACCAAGGTCTACTTTAGAAAATGGTTTTCTTGATCATTCCATACACTGTTACTATTCCGTAACATCCGAAGAGCTTGACAAAAATAATACATTTTTCGATTTTTCAATAATTTATTAAAGAAGCTGAGTTTATGTTACTATTGGAATATCCTATACAGGGTATATCACCGAAACCTTGCCATTAGTTTTTTTTCGTCTTGATGCAAAAAAAAAACGCAGGTTCATTTTATTTTAGAGAGGGATACTTTTTTTTTCTAATTGCAGCATATTATGCTTCAACCTTCGAGCAGTGGGGTAAACAACCCCTACGATTTAAATAGGGAAAGTACCAAGGATGACCCATCATTGAAAAGATAATTTGATGGAGAATTCGGCAAAAAAGACTTTTATTGCATTACTTTTGATTTTTGCGCCTTCTAGCTTGATAACAAACTGTTTCGTATTGTAAAGTGTGACACTTTATTTGTACGCTAATTGTGTTAGTAATTAAATGCACACATAACATTATTGTGTCCACTTGACAGTCAAAAATTAAAAATAATGACTAAATTTTCAGGAAAATCAAGCTTTATAAGGGTACGAAGCATATTGATCTTGAAAAAAAATATGAATAAAAGTGGGGTGTTAAAACCTAAAATAAAATCATAAATCAAAAACGAAAACCAATATCAACTTGAAATTTTTAGGAAAATGAAGCTCTATCAGAGAAAAAGAGCTCTTCGAAAAATCTGATTGAAAATTATAGTTTAAAGGGGGGATAAAACTTAAAAAAAATCATAAATCAAAAACGAAAAACAATATCAACTTAAAATTTTCAGGCAGAATTAAGATATATAAGTGGACAAAGCCTATTGATTTAAAAAAAAGATATAATTAATAATGGGATTTTTAAGGGGGGTTTAAACCTAAAAATATCATTTATTGAAAACAAAAAAGAATATCAATTTGAAAGGAAACATCAAGCCGTATAAGGGGATGAAGCCGATTGATTTTAAAAAAATCTGATTAAAAAGAGGGGGTTAAGGTGGGTTGAAGTTAAAATTTTTAGGACAAATCCAGCTCTATATGGGGACGAAGCCTATTAATAAAAATTGGAGAGTTAAGGGTGGTTTAAATTTTAAAAAATCAGAAATAAAAAAACGAAAAGGGATATCATAATGAAACGTTTAGAGGATAAAGCCTATTTGATTATTGAAACAAAAATCTGAATTAAAATTGGGTGTTGAAATATTAAAAAATCCTAACTCAAAAACGAATAATGACATCAACTTAAAATCTTTGCGAAAATCAAGCCCTATAAGGGGATAATTCTGAAAGAAAAATTAAGGGGGTTAAGGGGGTCTGTTAAACTGTGCAGAGTATAATATAGAATGGCAAGCATTATGTATTATCTTCATTCTGCCGAAATAAGTTTTAATTTATCGGCTCTTGGCTTTATTTATATATACTTTATTGTAAATTATGTACTGACTATTAAGTAGAGAAGTATCTCAAATAAAGCAATATAATTCTAGTTCAAATTGTGGGATTTGTTCATCTTTTAGCTGAAGGATTAAAGTGCTGATGTAGTTGAAAAATCGGACTCCCTCCAAAATAAATCCAGGGGTTTTTTGTTTTTTTGGTATTTTTTTTTTCTTTTTTTTGCATAATTGGCGAAACACCAGATTTCTGGCTCTACTGGACAAGTTGGTAATGAATTTTGTATTTAATAGGCACAATTATATTTTTATGACGTCATCACTATTCAGAATATAACATCATTATTATTCAAGATATGACTTCATCCCCACTATTTAATGGAGCACATTTTTTCGCACAAGGGAGAAAAAATTTCATGTTTTGTAATATAACATTATTTTTATGTGATAATTTCTTATAAAACCTTATATATAATTTATAACAGTGACTAAAAAATTTGTATCTCGTAAATATTGTTATGTAATAGGAAATTTGGTCTTCCTACAAAACAAAAATAGCAAGGCTCTTTTAATTGGTGATATCAAAAATAATATTAGCAAATATCATTTATGGAATAATGTTCAGGTCAAAAAATGTACGTTTATCAAAAAATTTAAATCTTAAAAAACAAATTGTCTGAGAAATTTTTAAATTTGTATGCGAAAAGTTTGTTGCGTAACGAACCGTAAGATTTAAAGAAAAAACTGATGAAAACAGCATAAAAAATATATGTAGGTATATAAAAACTGTACAACTTAACTGAAAAAAGCAAAATCGAGCTTTCATTGTATTTTCTTGTTGCTACTTGTCCATGTTCAATAAAGCCATAAATCAGGCCCATAATACAAAAATATCATTGAACGTATTTTATATGGTATTGATTTATATACTTTTCTTTATTGGATTAAATAACGTTACAACATTTAAGATTAAGTCCATCTTCTATTTAGCATGAACAGAAAAACAAAGCTGCAACCGAAGAAAATGTATACACATAATATATTGAGAGCCCTTCTCCCATACCAATGAAGGGATTAGAATTTCTGTTAGAGGTAAGTAAATTATTTATAATTAATTTATTAATTTGATACTGTTAATTAGCATAACTTACATTTTTTAAGATGTCGGTGTTTGTCAATAAATAATGACTTCATAATTCTAATTCAATTCATTCTATTTAAGGACTTATATGTGTACGGCTCTGATAAAGATCCTGTCTATTCCCCCTACTCCCCTTGTAGTAGTAGTAGTAGTAGTAGTAGTAGTAGTCGTAGTAGTAGTAGTAGTAATGATAAAGATTTGTTTAAAGGGGTAAAAAAATTACAATTTTTTTTTACAAAATTTCAATACTTTTATTTTAGAGTAATAAAGAATCACGAAGAAAGGATACCAAACACAAAAATCAGGAAAATGAAAATGTTTTAAGAGATCTAAAGGATCAGAATATTAAAGTTTGTAACACCATTGAAAATGATGAGAACTACAATAAGGACGGAAGATCCATACAGCTTAAGGATCAGGAAATTGAAGTTGGTAGTTCTATAGAAAACGACTAGAACTGCAATAAGGAAGAAAGATAAAAAGAACTTAAGGATAAGGAAATTAAAGTTAGTAGCACTAAAGGAAACAACGAGAACTACAATAATAAAGGAACATACAGAAAGCTTAAGAAGCAGGGTATTGAAGTTGGAAAACGACGTGAACTACGATAAGGAAGAAATATTCAAAAAGGAGGAGAACAGTCAATCAACAAAATGTACTAAATACTGTAGTTTTGCAAAAAATTAACATATCTACAAAATCTTTGAAAAAACGAGATGAACAAGAATTAGCTAAAAAATGTATTTCTGTTTTAAAGAGTTAACATAATAATAAATGAAATAAAAAATTAAATATTTTTTATATTAATAAATGTTAATATTTAAATTATAGTAATTTAATCACTTTTAGAAAAATATCTTATGTTTCGCCTGTTTCCATATGATTTCTTTTTATAATTTTTCTAGTTTTAATTGTTCTTTTTTAATTTTATATTTTAATAGAAAATGTTCATAATACTATTTCAGTATATTCGTTTAATAGCTTAAAATGTTGTTTATAAGACAAAAAAATATTGAAGAATTATCTTTTTTTAATTATTCTGACCTAGTGGGTATGGGTAGGGGTGGGTTAAGGAGAAATTAAGTAAATTTAGCAAAATAAATAAATTAAATATTTTCAAATAATATTAATGTTTTTCATTTTAGTTAATTCAAACCTTAACTTAAATATTTTTTTATAATTATGTTTTACACTTTTAATTCTTACCAATTGTTACATTCATTCAAAATAATTACGAAAATATAAAAAAAATGAATGATATTGTAACAGTCAGTTACAGGATATGTTGAAATTAGTTTATTTAATTTTTTTAATCAGTAAAATCTTGGAAGCCAAATTGATGCAAATAACGATATGGACGTCAAAAAGACGTATATAATAAAATTATATTTATTATGATGCTAATACTTCGTTCGGCTCTAAGTTTATTTCATAGCCGCAAAGAAACATTAAAACCTTTTTTAACAGCGTTGCCACATTTTGGATGCCAGTAGGATTATAAATGAAGGAAACATGTATATAAGATATACATGACACTAGCGCTAAAACGGCAAAATGCTGAACTATGTTTGTATATTTCACTTTCATATTCCTAACAATTTGGAGTCCACTGATCCTTGAAATAATCTAATATAACTCAGCATTGAATAGAATGAGATGGATGATAAAAGAATAGGTCAATGTACAGATCGCACGGATTAGACTGACAGACAAAAAGTGCGTTAATTCCTACTGTGGACCAAATTATTACGAGAAAACAAAGTGGCGTCCATATACGGACGCCACTTTGCAAAGAGACGCTAGAATGTTGGGAATTTAATAATAAACGGATGCCAAAACGATAGGATGATGTATATATATATATATATATATATATATATATATATATATATATATATATATATATATATATATATATATGGTTTCAGTAGATTTAGATGGTTCGATAGAAACTAAATCGAGGATTCAATAGTAGCTGTGTCTGCATGAATTTTGAAAGAACGTACAAGCTGCTTGTTGGGAAATTCAGAAGAACGTAGAATACATCAAGAAGTTAGTTCAACCACCGAGAGGAGTTAATAAGATTTAACACTACCTAGTAGTAAATTCTCACAAGAAGGCCTCTATACTCTCTACAGTCACACCTTAACTGTTTCCTGTATACCTCCAGATAAGTTATAATAAATCATTTAAATTTGAATAATTAAGTCTCTGTGAATTAGAATTTGTCGCTACCTTATTTAAATATAATATCATAAAGATTAATGATTTTCTATATGTTCATCACTGATCGATTGTCAAGTTTAGAAAGTTTTAAATATAGTGGCGTCCAATATTCTCTTTCAAAGTCATATGAGTTGTTTAATAACCTAACCCACTCCCTAAAATTGTAGAGCTTAAAACACTATAAAAATTGATAAAATAATAAGATCACATTACATACTCTTAAAGAGAGGAGGCACTTTACTATTGAGATGTATTTGAGTGTTAACACATGTTACATTTGTTTTATTAAACTCTCTGTGTATCTCAAGGTCTTCGAGCAGATTTAGTTTAAAGTTGCAATTAAAAATATTATGAAGAACAGTGACATTCTCAGAAGGAGTGAACATTGATAACATTGATCTCAAAATTCTATATGACCAACTGGTTCAGGTAACTCCTTATCAACTGTTGCAATTTAATCTTAACGACATTCATAATGATGTCGGTTTTTTTAAACACATTAAATTCAATAGATTAAAGCTCAAACTTAACAACTTAATACATAAAAAATACAATCAATCTTCTAACTTTCAACATAAATTATCCTCCTTTAACCCATTACTGGCCAAGACAAGTAAAACAAGATTTATTTATATATTTTTTATTAAAGTGTATTTAAAATGAATAAATTAAGACATTTCAAAAAAAAAAAATTCTAAACATAGTTGTTGGAGAAAAAATCGTGGGTGCGTATACGCACGCTTGGCCAAAAACAGTTAATAATATTACAAAGAAAATTTATTTTTTTAAGTGGAAATTTTCAAAGCAGTCTGGGTGCAAATGCACCTTACACTTTTTACATAGATAAATACTGTTACTTTTGCAAAGTCGACACTTTTTCCTTGCACTATTAACCTCCCTAATTATGATATGTCCGATGTTGTCAAATCTCACATCAGCTGGAAGAGCAGATTTAGAGAGTTTTCCATTGTTTGAATTGGATACTGTAGTATTTGAAGTAACATCGATGTTTTAGCAAGGAGAGTGCTAAGTTCAAGCGAAATTTTTCTTGTGACAGTTTGGATTCAATCGCTATATATTAGATTTTCCAACCATTTACCACCATGCTGCCTATCAGAATGGTAAACAAACGCCACCACCATTATTGCCTCTTATTCCGATGCGATATTTGGAGATACCGTTATCATGGAGGTTACCCCACCCATATATTTATTGTATTGATGGATTACATTTGGCTGGCGGATAAGTACTTCCTTGCGCTCCTTCCGGTTATAGCGTTTTGTCTGCATGAGTGATAAAATATTACATGCATTTGTCATTACCGCGACTATAGAATTGTCATTCCATCTTGTTACAAGGACTCCCAAGTTTTGATCAAATGCGGAAGTATAAGAACCTATTTCCTTTTTTGCCATGGCTTTTTTATCTTCAACTGGGCATTTAGCGGTTCGATTATCTCTCACTGTTCCGGTTGCAAAAAAGCTATTTTCTTTCAAACTTTCAAAAAGGACATGAAAAAGTTATTGAAAAATATTTTATGCTGGATTTTCTACCACAGACAATAGTTCTAAAACAACTCTTATTCCTAATGGTTATACCGTTATACCGTTTTCGGCCAAGGGTGCGTATACGCATCCATTACAAATATATGTCAATATAACAGTCGATTTATAAATATGAGTAAAAACAAATTACAGGACTATCAAAATAAATGTTTTTTACTTATGTAATGCAAAAGAAAAAATAGTTTACTAATATTTGCTAGCTAAAAAAATTATTGTTTGAAACTAGGTAAAAAAGTTTAAAATAGCACATTTTCAAAAAAATATTTTAAATAAAAGAAAAGAAAAATTAAGGAAATAAAAATACTTAGTATATTCTCTGCACGGTTTTCATACGATTTTATGAAGAGAATACCATTCAACTTCATAAATGACCTCAGAAAAAAAATTAGAATAAAAAGGTGCGTAAACGCACCTTTGACAGATAATGGGTTTTAATTTTCATGACAGATTTAAAAACTTAGTTTTAATAATTATAAAATTAGTTTCTCTCCTTAGGTATAAAATTTGCAGTTAAACCTCAGATTCACAAAAAAGATATTGAGGAACTGTCTATTGATGTAGATTTTATCATTAATCACTTTTCTAATGACACTGATCTTACAAATCTTTTGAAATCACACTGCATCTCCAATTTCAATAGATACTTATTCCTTAACACAATTGAACCTCATAAAAACACACTTATTAAACAACATATTAATTTATTAAAATCCATTAAAGACAAATTACTTAACAATAATTTCATTATCTCTAAGGCTGACAAAGGAAATTGCTTGGTTATCATGAATAAAGAAAACTACATACCTAAAGTAAAAGAATTTCTTAACAGTAATGATTTTATAACTTTGAACTCCAACCCTCTGCAGAAGTTCATTAACTTGTTTAAATCTACTCTCACCAAATATAAAGACTTTTTTTACTGAAAGGGACATTCTATTTGTCAACAATTTCATTTTAAAAAACCCTTATTTGTCTCGCTTGTATGGTCTTCTTAAAATACATAAATTAGAGATTTTAATGAGACCTGTAGTCACGTTCTTCAACTCTTCGGTATCTTTCTTTTCAAAATTTTTTTAATAACTTCCTTAACTCTTCTCTTGATTATAAACCCAAATAAACTGTTTTAAATTCAATTGATCTAGTTAACAAAATTAAAAACATAAATCTAAGTTATGAAGCTAAGTTAGTTTCTTTTCATGTTAGCAATTTATTCAGTAATGTTCCCAGAGAGGAAACCTTTTCTAATATCAAGGACCTTTTTACTAAAAATAACTTCAACCTTCATTCTATCAATATTATCTTGGATTTACTCAAAGTCTGTCTTGACCAAGATTTATTTATTTTTAATAAAACATTCTACAGACAAGTCCTTTGTTAGCAGACTTATTTCTAGATCACTTACAAACCAAAAAAATTTTGAATGATTTCCCTAACAATCGAATTTTACACTGGAACAGATACGTTGATGACATTTTTGCTATTATGAATTGCAATTTTACTGAGATTGATGACTTCTTATTTTTCATTAACAATATCCGTCCTAAAATCAAACTCACAGTTGAGCTTGAAGTCAATAAATCACTTAACTTCCTAGACATTTCTATCAGTCGTCGTGATAATAAACTTGAATTTGATATCTACAGGAAACCTACTAAAGCTGATCATCTAATTAATTTCCACTCTAATCACTCTTATAAACACCAGTTATCAGCCATGTATTGTTATGTTCATTGTCTTTTTAATATACCTTTATCTAATCATAATTTTAATGAAGAAATCAACGTTTTAAAATAATTAGCCCTTAATAACAACTACAATCCTTCCATTATTAACGTGGTTATCAATAAAGTCAAACTCAAGAAAAGGTCCCAATTTGATTTTAATCCTACTAACGAACCTCCTGCAAATTTTAAATAGTTTTCACTACCTTATCTCGGGAAAATTTCCAATGATGTCGCTGCAGTTTTTAAGGATTGCAACAATATTAAAATCGAGTTGCTACACAAAAGTGGTATCTATAGATTAAGCTGTAACGACTGCAATACGTCTTACATAGGGAAAACTGAAAGGAGACTCAACATACGAGCTGGTAAACACATCAGATATCCAGATAAGTCTACTTTCGGACATCATATTAAATTCAACAATCATAACTTCACTCCTTCTGAGAATGTCACTGTTCTTCATAATATTTTTAATTGCAACTTTAAACTAAATCTGCTCAAAGACCTTGAGATACACAGAGAGTTTAATAAAACAAATGTCACATGCGTTAACACTCAAATCCATCCCAATAGCAAAGTGCCTCCTCTCTTTAAGAGTATTGGCAACGGTTGGTCTGACGTTACCTAGCCAGCTTCGCTTTGAATCTTCTTGCAGCGGAATTACTCTTGTCTTTTCCGGTGATTGTTGATTTCGTGGCCAAGACGGTTTTTCCTCCTCTTTTAGCTGGAAAAGCTGGTTGCCTGCGACTTCGGTTTCGCTGAGGTCGACACGCTGAATTCTGTTGTTTTTAGCTTGGCACCTTTTTAATTTCTAAAAGTATGTTTTTTACCTTTATTTACTGTATCTTTTATAATTCTATTTAATCATTGTAATCTTTTGCTGTTTGAAATTTAAAAGTCACATAACGTGATCTTGCTTGCTCAGTGGTACCAACCCACTTTCATCATTTTCAATATCAACTTTTAACAAGTTTTCACGAAATTCATTTCAATTTCTCAAGTTGGCAATTTTTTTGACATCTTCATTGTCAAAGGTCAATTGTCACTTATTCTGTTTTGGAAACTGTCAAGATGGTCACGTTTTAAAAAAAATCTTGTACTTATTTTTGGTCCCAACTTGCCTCCGCCTTACGGTAGCAATTGGCAAAATCTGGCTGCCTTCATGTTGAAAAGTAGCAGTTTTTTTTCTCTGAATTGTTTGGAGTGTTTTGTTCTACATGGTCGGATGAACCTCCACTTTATTTGTTAAAATCTAACCACATTTTACACTGGGTTTTCGGAATTTCGGTGTGTGTTTTTTTTATTTTCAATTATCCAAGCTGCAAGCTATGGTGGAGACTTGGGACTGGTCTGTTGCTGTCCTTTTTTAATTTAGTTCACTTTTCACTTTTCTAAAGTTTTTGGCGAGTAAGTGTACAAGTTTTTATTTTCGTTCAATGTTTAGTAATGTTACGAGTTCATTATATTGTTACAGCTCCGTTTTTCCTCTTTTATAGAGTCTCTGATGATGGCTTAATAGGCCGAAAGCGCTCAGACAAATTTTTACATAGTTTTATTGAATAAAACTCAATTTTACACACTTTAAATATTCTCTCGATTCATTTCTTATTACCCAGTGTGTACACATTACTCAAATTCTTCAATTGAATAAAAGCCTATGTTAATCTTAAGAATAATATAATATAATATTACAAAATTAA
>OV651813.1:106143289-106285329 GCA_927349885.1 Psylliodes chrysocephalus
CGAACTTTGGATAAAATATTTGACTAGTTGTTCTTCTTGGGCAGATGTGAAAACTTATTGAGACGAATACTTTGACTGGAATAGTAATAAAAATTATATTTCAACATCTGCATCTTGTCTGCCAGAAGCGCCAGGGTCTCGGTTAGGGTCTTCCAGACGTCTTCTTTTTATTTTCTTCGCTCTGTTACCCACAGTCGACTTTTTTACATTGTAGGTTATGGCGCCATTTCTTATTGAAAGTCTTCCTTGCAAAACATCTTGAACAGTGGCAATTATATTGGGCCCGTTCACTTTCATTTTTGAATGTGAATTAATTATATATTTATAAAGATATTAAACTCTTTTGTCTGGTGGTACTTTTCCCGTTAAGATATTTTTGCTAGAAGTAAGGGAATTCCCATAAAATTCTTTCAGCGACTCATTGCGTCAGAAAATCCTTAATTCCGTTCACGTCTCGTATCGGTTATGCTTAAAGACGGCGAGGTTGTCGGAAGTATCCCTAATATAGCATTTCTGCATTTATATATGTAATTTAAATAGTAAAATTCCATTATTTTTCTAAAAATCATGAACTTATATTTTCAGATTTAAAGCTGGGAGCTTATTTTTTACTTTTTAATTAAAACAATTATTATTACTCAGGCTGAAAATTAACCAGACCATAATCAAAAAGTAGAAATTTGATTTGCAATATTTATCTGGTAAACGTGGCAACGTTGCATTTATTTCTAGACAACACTATTTAGAAGTACTTACAACGTTGTCACGTTTACCAGATACATTTTCTCAAATAAAATTTCGATCTGGTAATATTCAGCTTGAGTAAATGCTAATTGTTTTTATTAAAATTTAAAAAAGGTAAGGCTTCCAGCTTTATCTGAAAATATAAACACATTATTTTTAAAAAATAATATATTTTTATCATGTAAATTTCTTTAATAAATGCAGAAGAGGAATAGTGGTGCAATGATACATCCGACAACCGCGCCCTTTTAACTATTAACCGATACAAGACCTGAAGGGAATTAGGGGGTTTTCTGACGCAATGAGTCACTGAAAGAATTTTATGGGAATTCCCTTACTTCTAGCAAAAATATCTTAACGGGAAAAGTACCACCAGACAAAAGAGTTTAATATCTTTATAAATATATACATAATTCACATTCAAAAATGAAAGTGAACGGGCCCATTATATTCTCCTCCGATATAGCAGTACGATTGGTCTTCCTTTTGTAAGTCCCTACCATTTTAAAGCCTAAAAAATATGTTTAGTAATTTTTCACATTTTCTCTGGGGCAGATTTGGATAGCAGTACATAAAAAGTTATAACACAGAAACAGAATTAAAATGCGATTTACTCCAAGTTATTAATTTTTTTAAAGGTGTTTCAGGGGTTTATTGATATGAAAAAGAGAACTACAAAAAAAAACACAGTAATTATAATTAATTTCGCAGTCTTGGTTTTTTCTGGGGTAGATTGGGACAGTGTCCATTTGTGTCCCCGACTACATGTCCCTATCTACCCCAATCATGCTTATGAACAAAGTAAGGTTATATAAATAACTAAAATAAACAATTACATCAGCATATACCGACATAGTAAGGATAAACAAGTCCACTTACCTCTAGAATTTTAACTGAGTTAATTCTAGCATCCACTTGGAAAATATTCGGTCTCAAATGATTTTCGATTTATTTACAACGCCGGACACATTTGCGCACCAAAGAGTAATAAGCTACCGAGTTGTTTGAGGCGGTCAAAACTTTTCTACAATAAAATGGGTACATGTGGTGCCATCTAACGGTCAGGTAGTACAATTAAACTTCACGCTTAGCGGCGCTAAAATTTGAAATGTCCATATTGTCCATATGTGCCCCGTGTCCCAATGTCCCCCTCTCCCATTTAGCAAAAACAAAGAATAAGTCTTAGTCAGATTTCTTATATATTAAACAAAGTAGTTTTAAAGTACAACGGATGTTGCGAAGTTTAAAAAATATAAAATTTGTTAATAATTTCATAGCTAAAGGAAAAGGTGACTCAGCTTCAACATGAAACTTTCTATTTTCCCCAGGTTTCCTTAGTTTTTTGTCGTTTCGGCAAGAGGCACTTTTTTGTAGCTAATGTTAAGAAAATTATTATAAAACAGGGATTCCCAAATAACTCATTTTAATTAGTTTTCGACTTATATCCCTTTTCACATTCATGAGCCAATTATTAAGGTAAGTTGGGGGTCATTGCGTACAGAAATTTGACTAGTTCAACTTTAAGCTGATGCCACTTCGACAGGTGAAGTTGAATTTAAGACCTGTAAAATATGTGCAGTAGGTACATTTAAACTGAATAGGTTCTCGGTAAATTGAAGTTTACAAAACTGATTTTTACTTGATGGCGTATTTTTTTAATTTTTATTACAAAATCTCGCACTTACCCCAGGTAGTTGGGGTAAGAGCGGCACCACCTTTCATTTTCAATACCAATTGTTGTTTTAGTTTGAGGGGCAAGTGCCTTTATCCTAAAATGTGTAGAAATCAAATGCTCTGTAGAGAATTTAAATAAGTTTATTATTTATTAAGTTATAAACTCGAACAACAAAACTGAAAAAGTAAGAAACTAAAGGTACAGTTACATCTGACATTTATTGCATGATATTTATGTCTGATAGTTATTCAGTCCAGTGTAAACACACAAAAATTTCTCTCGGACATATATTTTTGAGTGTTTACACTGGAATAAACGACTGTCAGACATAAATATCATGCAATAAATGTCAGATGTAACTGTACCTTAAGAAGCATGCTAAAAAAACCTGTTTATTGCACAGTATAACCGTCAAATGATATTTTTCCACGTCTACCTATTACAGGCTGAGGTAGTAATTTAACGATGTCACTTTTGGGTATAAATCCCACATCTTTCACACATGAAAACTTAAAAAGAGATGTTCCAGTGGAAGTCTGAATTTTTCTAGCAGAACTGTATTAAAACTTGGTCAGACTGCAATTCCAAAACTTTGCCAACATATTGGTTTAAGGTTTTTTTTTTCGTGGCAAATTTCACTAAAACTCCATCTTCTTTCTTTAAAGTTGAAAGATTTCTTTTAATTTCTATAAACTCATTCTGTACGTTTTCCATATGATTGACAACATCTAATAATGACTCCTTATCCTCAGACTCTTCCTCGTAAAGGTTTACTTCATTTTCATTCTCTGATTGAATTTCACTCTGATCAGTTTTCTTCTTTTTGTTTTACTGCTTTCTATAGCTTTTCTTTCCCTTTTTGGTACCTTTGTAGCTTTCATAAGCTGTTTTTCTGCTGTTTCTTTTAACATTTCTACTACTTCTGTTCTAGTTATGACTTCTACTCCAAGGGCGATTCTCTTTTTTGGTTTTTAGTTTTAATTCCTGATCATCTTGGATTTTATACCTTCACTGGTGCTAGGTTCAGGATTTAAATATTTATTCGTCACGTCTATCAACGGAGTTGATACATCCATAGTTACAGTAGCTGTAGTTGAAGACAGTACGGGTACTGTTACAGGTAGAAAATCTTCTTCTATGTGTCCAGTTTTATGTAATAAATCCTTTCTGCTGTGTTCCCATCTTTTGAAAGCAGCTGGATTGAACTTGTCCTTTGTGATAACCTTATCTATAATGGATGAATCCCTGCTTTCTTAAACCCATTAACTATTAAATTTGTGTTAGACTCTTCCCAGACTTGTTTAAGCAATGTTAAAAATAATTTTTTAATACATTTTTTTCCGGATTTTATTCATTGCTATTTGACTAATTTGGCATCCATGAGCATTTTAATGATTTAAAGACACCTATATCAAGGGGTTGCAGAATATGGCTGGAATACAGGAATAATTTTAATATGACGACATTTTCTTTCATTGCTGCCTCAATTAACTCGTTAATTATTAATATGGGGCCTCGTTCACCAAATGTTTTAAATAATATTTTTGTAGCATAGTTTTTGAAAACTGGTGTTTCAATCAATCCCTTTTTGGTGGCAGCATATGTTACTTTCATCCGGTTCTAAAGCCATCCATTCATCATATACATTTTTGAAACACTATTAAAGGCACTGCTTTTTGTCCAACAGCGTCGGCAGCAGTTATGTTATGTTGATAATGGGGTGTTAATACACTGCGACCTAAAAGATCTATTGTGCCCCCTTCTGTCGCCACTGCACTAAGGAAATGTCTCAATGCCTATAGCGACCCTTCCAATCCTATTTTCTCAAGGAAGTGTAGGATTTGAAGTGGCTTCAAGTTAGGTAAGTCTCCCTCTTCTATTTGATATCCTCCTAGATATAGTGCCCTTGGATTCTGGAGTGCTACACATTCAGTTAGGATGTGAATGGAGGTTTCGTCCTCCTCCTCATAGAATCTGCACTCACTATCCTCTACTACTCTCAGTTTACTTAGGTGTCCTTTTAGTCGGCAGTGCCCGGTAAGGATCCCTGTTACAATACGTAGCCTGTTCTTGCTCAGGCAGATACAGGCTTCCGATCTTTTTTGGTTATATTCACCCAGAAGTATCTTGGCCTGTCTCAGCCCCAAGAGATTGTTCCAATTATCGGTTCTTCTACTACCCAATTCTTTTTTAATCTCTTCTAATATTATGTTACTGCTGATACCGCAGAACGGCTCAGGTCCTACAAAGGGTGTTTGAGTCCCTTTCCTTGCAAGACTATCTGCAATCTCGTTACCCTGTACCCCGTTATGTCCCGGGACCCAAGTGAGAGTAACTCTATTTTTCTCGCCTAGCTCATTCAATTGTTCTAGGCATCTCCATACCATTTTTGAGCTGATTACGTAAAAACTCAGCGCTTTGATGGACATGATGATAATCTCTTGTCTATGATAGTTTCTCTCGATGTTAAACTGGATACACTTCTCGATGGCGTGAATTTCCGCCTGGAAGATGCTTGGGTATTTTCCAAGTGCTTGGTTCTCGGCCTATACACTCCTATTCCAGTTCCTTCTATGGTTTTGGAACCGTCCGTGTACCACTGAATAGCACGTCTTTCGGTTGCAAGCGCGATGGATTCTTGGCTCCATTCTTTCTTGCAGCCCAGCTCTGTGGTTTTGAAGTTTTTCACAAAACTGTACTTCTTTTGCATTTCATCCTGGGGCATGTCCCAGGTATCTTTAGTCCTAAAGCAAGTAGACTTTCGTCTGATTACTCCGCTCCTGATCATTCTATATCGTGTCCTTTTTGCCACATTCTCTATCATCAAATGTAGAGGGGTGAGGTTTAAGATCACCTCCATTGCGGCCGTAGCACAGGTTCTCATTGCACCAGTAATGCAAACACAGGCTAGTCTTTGTACTTTTGAGATATTAGCTCTCGTAGTAACTAAACTAGTTCTGTTACTCTAGGCTATAGCCCCGTAAGTGTTGATTGGTCTCACTATTGCAGTATACATCCATCGCAGTATGTTTGGGTTACATCCCCATCGTTTACCCGCCATGTTTCTGCATACCATTAGGGCTTTTGTGGCCTTATTTACTACTTCCTTCTCATGTGTGTTCCAGAGAAGTTTGTTGTCCAGGGTTAGGCCTAGATATTTGACTTCATTCAGGTTAGAACGGTTGTATTTTCCCTACCTGGGCCATTGGTAGTTCGGGTAGAGGGCACTCCAAATGCTCCCACTACTTTGGTTTTTGTACAAAAACTCGTTTCGTCTAGGTTCCATATATGTTCTGGTTTATCCATAATCCCCAATTTTAAAAGAATGCCTTTAAGAATTTTAAAGTAATTCTAGATAATGAATGGGTCCATACATCTTCGACGTGGCATTTCGACATTCTGTACTTTTTTAGAGAAAGATAGTGTCTTTGTTTAAATGCAATAAACTAATCTGGTCCTGGAATTCCATTCTTAAATCTTGTTTTCAAATCATTTCGTTTCACGTACTCACCAATACCTTTAATCAGTTCTGAACGATATAGTCCGAATCCCCATTTCTCCATGACTCCTAAATACTCTGCTATGTTCTCTTTATTTTCATAACTTATATTTATATTTCTTCCTAAACTTTTACTCTTTACTCCTCTTCTTTCTGCCAAATGATCAGTTAATGTCGATATTGGAATTTGATAGACAATACTGGCTCTTTTTATACTAATAGTCTTACATTTAATATTTTATAATTATAATTAAATGGTTTTTCTTTTTTATTTTCCTGTATATCAAGCTAAAGACACGAAACTTGGTAAACATTATCTGTCAATAAAAGTACACTTTTTGAAATTTTTTCAACCCTGAATATGCTTAGAAGGGGTTGAAATAATCAACCCCTAAGATATTTTTTCTTACAACTTTTTTTTAGATGAAAATTTTTTCTTTAAAAAAGTATGACTGAAAAGCCCAATTCATTGACTAACTTTTTTATTTCTACAAGTTTTTTTCGAAAACTTAAGCATTTATGAGAAAAAAATTAATAAGCTCATGTAAAATAGCATTTTATTAAACAACAGCCAACCAGATTATAATTCTTAAGACTTCTACAACTAAAAACAAAAGTGAACAAACAATTAACAAAAACCTATCGACAATACAATTACAATAAATGTTGAAAATGACCGCCTTCAGCTTCAATACAAGCATCTACCCATTTCCTCATAGAATTGCGTATACGATGAAATATTCCTGGAGAATTTCTTATAGTTTCACACCCTGCTACAATGCGGTTTCGCAGATCATCGATATTTTCAACTGGGTTTGTGTATATCAAAGATTTCAAATATCCCCATATGCAAAAATCCAAAGGATTAAGGTCAGGGGAGCGGGCTGGCCAGTTTACAGGTCCTCCTCGACCTATCCATTGATTGGCATACACCTCATCCAGTTGAGTTCTTGCACGTATACTAAAATGAGCTGGTGCACCATCGGGCATAAACCATAAATATTGCCTAATTTGAATGGGAACCTCTTCAAGAAGAACAGGTAATTCTTCAAGGAGATGACAATATGCTTCACCATTTAATCGTAGCGGAAGAAAATGGGGACCAATTAAATGATTATCAATAATTCCGAGCCACACGTTTAATGAAAATTGATACTGATGATTTCCTTCAAAAAAGCCATGAGGATTTTCGTCAGCCCAAAGGTGATTGTTGTGAAAATTTCTAATACAGTCTCTTGAGAAACTCGCCTCGTCAGTAAATAAAATTATACCTAAGAACTGTTTTGCTTGGCCAATCATATTAATAAGCCACTGACAAAAAATCACACGGGGTAAAAAATCTCGAATCAGTAACGCCTGCACCCGTTGAAGATGATAGGGATACAACATTTGTTTTTTTTAAATTCTAAAAACAACGGAATGGCTTACATGTAGGACACGAGCTATTCTCCTGGTACTAGTTTCTGGGAATTCTTCAATTGAATTAAGTACGGCTTCTTCTACAGCTGCAGTTCTAACTTCTCTAGTACGACCAGAATCATAACTTCTTTTTTCAAAATTACCACGTTCCCGCAAGCGTCGGTGAATAGTTGTGAACGTAGTATGATGGGGTAGTCTACGCTGTGGGTACTGTTCAGCATAAAGTCTTTGCGCTTCCAATGAATTACCGGTAGCACGACCGTATGTAAAATGCATATCTGCCATTTCTAAATTCGAATATGCATTCATATTTTCAATCAACTAATATTTCCTACAATACACAATAATAAAACTTGTGAAACAATAAGATGGGTAACAGAAAATGACACTACACAATCCTGGTATCAGTATTAATGTTTTTATGCAAAGCACAGGCCACTAGACTTGACGCAAAATACACTCGCGTTAGCTCATCTTTTTGAAAATGCAATGCATTAGATTTTCACTCGTAAATGCTCAAGTTTTAGAAAAAACTTGTAGAGTTAAAAAAGTTAGTCAATGAATTGGGCTTTTCAGTCATACTTTTTTAAAGAAAAATTTTCATCTAAAAAAAAGAAAAAATATCTTAGGGGTTGATTATTTCAACCCCTTCTAAGCATACTTCAGGGTTGAAAAAATTTTAAAAAGTGTACTTTTATTGACAGATAATGTTTACCAAGTTTCGTGTCTTTAGCTTCATATACAGGGAAAATAAAAAAGAAAAACCCATTATTTTTTTTAATTTTCGAAGGGGTGTAACTTTTCCGGGGAGGGTTTTTTCAAAAAATTTTATACCAAACACTCACATTAATTTTCATCACAGAATCACCCCTTTAATTTTTTTGGTGTTATTTAGATAAAGCCTGCCCAGGCAGCACACTTTGGTATAAATTACGTTTTTTTTTAGGTACTACCATACGTATGAATACGGTTGATGTACTACCAAATATATTCGTGAAAATGTCCGCCTTATAAACGTCGATTACTAAGAATTTATCCACCTATAATTAAACGTTTTTACTATACGTCTATATTAGATTTATAGTTGTAGAATATTTATACGAATCCACTTTGGCATAAAAGACGTTTTTTTATGTTCTACAATATACGTATAGATACCGTTGATATGCTACCCAATATATACGTGAAAATGTCCGCCGTATAAACGTATATTTTTTTTATGTTTTATACGTCTAACTTTACTACTTTATCTACCTTTTATTATCCTGTTTTACTATACGTCTATATTAGATTTATCTTATTTTATTAATGTGTAAAATGCGTCTACCTGATATTGTTTTAAATGTATTTCAAACACAAATTAAATAAAGTGATCAAAACAAAATTTCTAAAAGAGGCCAAGGAAAAATGTTAATATTTCTTAAATGACAGTTTGGATTTCATCCATAGCAGGTGTGTATACATTAGAAATAGGTATTACTCGTGTTTCTATTTTGGTTGTAATTGGCCTAAATATTTAGCAAATTTTTTTTATCACTTGTTATATGTACAGAACAATATTTTATTAAAAAAAAAAAAAAAAAAAACAATAAAATACTAAAAAATAAATAAGTACTAAAAAATAAACACTAAAATACTGAATAACAAACTAAACGAAACTTTTCTTTAACTGACAAAAAATATATATGAAAATTAACATCTTAGCTTAACATTTTGGATGTGTTGTGTCCTAGACAGGCCTTAGCTAACTTAAGCCAATCTTGCATAGCACTTCTAATCGTTCGGTCGGTTAAGTCTCTTGGTTCACCCCCATTCCTATAACCAAAATATAACTGAAATATTTTCTAAAAGCTCCAAAGTTAAATTTGTATTATTTTCTAGGAAATTATTATAAATAATAGAATCAGATGATATATTAATGTCCGACGCCTTATTAATGTTATCTTCATTGGGAATAAAAAAAATTGATTTGACTTTAAAGCATCTTGAACATTTTGTGCTATTTTTCTTAGTAGATGACGCCGAGACAGGGTTATTTTAGATATTTTTTTAAATAAAAAACAACTGATAAAAAAAAGGGAAATAAGTATGCTTGGAATAACTAGGCAGCCTAAAAAATACGTATAGAAATACGTATAAAAATAAGAGAAACAAAAGTAAGGTTATGTTCTGGAATTTCTATAATAATTTTACACAGTGTAATAAAATGCAACAATTATTAAAAGGGTAGCTAAATTAAAACATTAATAGAAACTTACCTATATGCTTTTAATCAATATCGTAAAAGCCAGGACGCCAAAGCAACATGCAATGCAACTGGGCACAACAACAACACCAACAATTTTACAAGAACTTTTTAATACATAAAAAACAATTATCGTGGTTAGCAACTAGTTAACAGAAATATAACTTATATTAGCGTGAATTGTCTGATTGATGCGAGCACTTCACAGCAACCAGCCACCATCAGTCAGCTGATTCCCGATCGTCTGCCGGTACCTTACTCCCCTCTCGATTCTCTGCACTACGCGAACTTTGGACCAGCCCGAATTATCTTAAAGCACACCCCAAATCTCACTCACTGAAACGACATGGACTAGTCCATCCCACCATGGTTATTGGCGGGTTATTTAAATGTTCGGGTGTTTGAAATCTGTACAATGGGGAATTGTTATAAATATTACAGGTAATATAATTAAAAAAAATATGGTGTAATGTAAATAAATAAGCTTTTTATTCAAATAAACCTAAATATATACATATTATTTACTTCTGTCTACTAGTTCATCGTAAACTGGCGTTTAAGGTGACTTATATTTAAACGTAGAATAATATAGGTATATTAACTAGTATCCACAAACAAAAGCGTTTAATTTATATGTTAAAAAACGTTAAGTATAAAAATGGTAGATGGTAAACGTTTAAAAAATCAACCAAGACGAAATTTAAACGGGAGTTATAAACGAAGAACACATATTGTAATATTATGTAAATTTATACGAATTTAATTTTAATAAACCTAAACGTATATTTAGGCCCACTGTATATAAATAGTTCATCGCAAACTAAAAATAGTCGTATATTGTTAACTACATTTAAACGCAGAAAAATTTACAATTATATACCATAGGATGTATACAAAAAACGTATAATATATCTTTTAAAATACGGCATGTATAATAATCGTAAACTGTAAACGTATACGGAATCAACCAATACCAAAATTAAACGAGTATTACGTATAAAATACGTTAGTTATACTAATGTGTGCTGCCTGGGTGTATAATATAATAACGTTTAACATTCGTATTTACAAAGCACTATTAAATGAAGTGATTCTTTTTTCTTCTTTTCTTTATTCTTTCCTCCTTCTGTATTATACACTTATTTGAATTTGAATTCTACGCTCCAACAGCAAAAACAGCCGATTTATACATATAATTGGTATTTCTTGAATGTTTGCGGTGCTTTTACCGTTTATTAGACTGATGTGTAATTTCTAAATTTTGTGTCGCTTCCAGTACAATTTAAAATAGTTTAAAATTCATCGAGTATTTCTTGGTAACAGGAAAGTAGAGGTCGTAAGAGGCTAAAATGAGGCAGAGAGGGACTTAAGCGATTGGAACAGGATCGGACAATACTTATTGGGTAATATTTGTCTGAAAAACGTTTACGAAATCGTTTTGAATATGTGTAATAGTATATTCTGTAAGAAGGTGGAAGATTCTGAACGCGAGTGTAAAGAACCATGAGTATCGGATTTTTAGTCGAACAGAGTAACAGACTGTACTTTCTGCACGGCCATAGACACAGTAGGAGTTGAATATAGTAAATAAAACTTTGAACAAAATTTAATATTGAATATAACTTACTTTTTTTAAACCATTTGCATAATTTGTCAGCTCAGGAGGAGTATGGTCAAACTCTATATCAGAATCATTATATTAACCCATTTTGGAATTTAAGTTTGACTCAACAAACCTTGCTTATCTTTATTTAGGAAAATTCTATCAAATAATCATATGTCACGTAGAACTGTCAATCATGAAATTCATGGCTATCTACGATGCAGGCGTGATATTTACAGCTATTACAGAATGGACATTTTGTCACTAGAGTTAAAATGAAATAGGTTTAAAATACTTAATTTCAAAAGGAAAAACTTGTATTTCGTGCAAAACTTTTTTATTAATCAATGCAAAGTGCTTTCGGCTTATTTGCCATCATCAGTGCTCATTGTCCACAACGTATCCAACAAGTTCCTGGTCATCCTCACTCCCATGTGGAAACGGTTAAACAACTTGAACCAAAATGAAGAGAGAAATTTAAATTTGAAAATATTAATATTAATAAAATTATGATTTAGCAAGTTGTAAATATCCCGAAATATATAATTTTGGCAGTGAGGATGACCAGAAACTTGTTGGATACGTTGTGGACAATGAGCACTGATGATGGCAAATAAGCCGAAAGCGCTTTGCATTGATTAATTAAAAAGTTTTGCACGAAATACAAGTTTTTCCTTTTGAATCTAAACTACGTGCACACAGCTGTCAACCTTTTTTGGTTTTTTTAAAATACTTAAGGCTGGGAAATGGACTAAAAATGGCGGCCGTTTCTGTCATTTTACAACGTTTTACCGTTGTATGAAGATAATATAGTAGGATAATGCAACAGTAAAAAGTGTTGGATGCAATCTCGAGCGGCATCTAGTGACGATTTAATGAAGTAGTCAATTTTTAATGCTATGCAGATACGCCATCTACGTCTTCTTTTCGTTCAGGCACATGGCCTCTATCACCTACCTATTATAGTTAAAAACATCTTTATTTAAAAATAACAATTTATGATAAAAGACATGAAAAATTAAACATAATATTGAAAATTTATTCCAGTTGACAAAACCGTACGAATAAAATTTTTGGATTAAGGTGATAAAAAGTGGTTAAGGACTTTGGTCAATATTTTGGTTATGTGCGGTTATGTCAAAATATATAAACAATAACAAAGAATACCTAATAACAACTTATAACAATGTCCAATGTTTTAAATAAATTGAAAAGTTCCAAGTAGAAAACAAAAAAGGAATAAGCTTCTGAAAATGTTGCATGTAATCTAAGTACCTACCTCTAATTGGACTAAGTGTTGGAAAAGTTTATAACCATAAAAATAGCTGAATATTTTTATAGTTTTCAAAATTTGAACAAGCTTTGCTACAAAATTTCATCAAAGCTATCAACAGTTTGCAAGATATTGAGTTAAGGAACAAGAAAATCACACTAATCAGGGAAAAATCAATCAACACTGGAAAACAAATTAAAAAAAAATAGTCACAGGGATATATTAGCGACTTTCAAATGTATCTTGGCTGTTGATCATGAATATAAGCAAAAAATGTTCTCTCGGCTGGCTCTGAGTGTTGAAATAAATCACCTTGAAAGGAAGTTTTCAATAGCTCCACTCTTTAGGAATAGCTCAAGACGAAATCAATAGACCTACAAGTGGTCTATCTGTGGCAGACATATTCAGTTAGTCTTTATATTTCATTATGCAATGTTACAAGGTTCAGCAACTTGCCAAAATGGTTAAAATTTATTTCCAAAATCAGTGCTCTTATTTAGTACAGAATTCTATGAACGACACAATAATTATAAAGTCCTAACTTTGAACATAAAAGAAAATCTTATAAAAAAACATTTTTTTTTATATAATTTATCACTGTTTGGAAAAGTATATTTGTTTGTAAAATATTTGTATTTACAGTTATATTTAATCCAGTTTAAGTGTCAGTGCGCGAGTATAATGTTAAGTATGAACAAAATCCGCCCATTCTGTTTATATGTTTGGTTACCGACCCTAGTAGATAGGCTATTTGTTATTACTTTTAATTTAGATTTTGGATTAACGTTTTTGTATATGACTTGGCTGTTTAGTAATAAATGAAGTCAAAACTGTAACACATGGTTTTATTCTGGAAAGTATTTTTAAATTGAATCATGCACGCCGTTCGAGTGAAAATGTTTTAAGTAGTTCAAAACAACAATCACTCTTTTTCATTGTTTATAGAATACAGCCTTTCAGTTAGCTCAGACAAAACTGATTAAATAAATAAATTAATGTCTTATTATTTTTTGAATTTTTTTTATTTTGACTGGTTGACTATCTCAAAAATTAAAGCCAATCAAGCAAAACGTGAGTCACATTTCGCTTTTTTAGAAGAACAATAATGCAAGTGAAAATTAATGATTCCACAGAAATAGCAAATTAAAGAAAATGTAATATAAAACTTACAAAAAAAGTTTGGAAATAATCGATGGGGACTTCGAGATAGCAAATTTATTTTAGTTTTAGACAGAACTACTTTATTTTATTCGTTTTGAAACAATTGAAGATTTATAGGCCGGAAAAGCGATTTTAAACTGAATATTCAGTCCAATAGGCTCTCGACTGAAATCCTTTCCATTTTTAGAATATTATCTTTCAAATTCAACAATTTTATGTTTTGTTCCAACACGAATTTTAATAATAGATTTATAAATTGTTTTTGTTTATTTGAATGTTAAAAGTTCTTAAAACTAACTTTAACATATATTTCCCATGCTGGCGCTTAGTGTTAAAATAATGAGACGATTAAACGAAAAAGGCTTACGAGAGCCAGTTGCCCTCTTTTGGTACACATTTGTACAAGGCAACTTTACAAATGTTTCCTTCTTTTTTCTCTTGTAGAAGATGGACACGCAGTGGAGCGCACAATGATGGTATTTTAAAAAGCCACGTCACATATTTGATTAGATAATTAACTTGATATAAGTGCCTTCAAGACTTAAGTCGTTAAGCATTCAAGTTTGGATTTCTCAACCCAGATTCAATTACATATAAAAACATTCTTTTTTATTTTGGAAAAAATATGAAAAATATAATTAATGCAATCTTTCTGCTAAATTTTGTAGTATTTTGATAACAGTTCAGAAAAAAATAGTAGTAGTCAGTAACTGATCTTTACGAAACCCAAAGTTGAGCACTTAACGTCCTGAGCAATGAAAGTTTATGTCAATGTTAATTATCTAATCAAATATGTAACATTCGCATTTTCTATAATTTATTTTTTTAAGACGCCTTCGTTGAGAGCTTCATCATTGTAGGACATGCAGCAGACATGCAGCAAAGTATTTCCATGTACAAAAAAAAAACAATGAAAAATTTTTCATTTTATGCCTTTCGAAAATAATACTCCTAAATGTGCCTACCATAAATTGGTACTCGATTCGTTTTCAAATGGTGTCAAAAGTTGAAAACTGAAAATTAGTGGCTTACATGTTTTTATTACTTAGTATAATTTCATTAAACGTGTTTGGTATTATGTTATAAGTTTACCTAACAGCAAAAAAATACGTTAGTTAAATTTTGTCAGTGCCGATTTTAGTAAAATTATATTGAATAAAATTATAACTACCTATATATTTACCCATTATTACTTTTTTAATTTTCAACTTAACATCCTGTATTTCAGAACATTTTATCCAAACATTTTTTATTTTCGTCTATTCGTCTCATTTTGAACAATAATATTTAGTTGTTCATGTCCTATTCTTAATTTGATGATACCATTAAATAAAAGTGAATATAAATTAACAGCGTACAACTCAAGTTTAATTAACCATCAGCGATATATCCAAAATCCAACCACAATATAGAAAAAAATGTTCCCTATTATAGTAAAATTCCACCCAATCTCAACTAATTCAATCTTTTTCAATCAAAAACTGGTTTATTTTATTATATCGATTATTTTCGCATTTTATGTGACCTTCAAATACCCTGCATTCTGTGCTTTTGTAATAATTTGAAATAGTAAATTGTAACTATAAAAATACATTACCGAAGACAAGTAGAAATGAAAAAGAAGATTTTAAATTAGAATTCATACTCAAGCACAGACATGACCTAAAGACCTGACTTGGACATAAGTACAGTATCGCCATCTACATTCTATGTCCATCGTCCTCCAATGATAAGTCCATAAGGTTACCCTACTATATTTCTTCATACAACGGTTTTACTAAATCATGCTTTTTAGATTAATAAAGAAACATTACAAGGAAATTGAAATATAATTATAAACAGCAATGTTGTAAGAATGAATTGAATATAAACATATTCGATAATAACTAATCATAATTTCACATTATCACTAAAAACTTGAAAAGTTTTATTGCAAGGATTATTAAGCAAATTGTTTTCAATTAATTCTCTATGATTTTTTATTAACTATCCTACAATATGACGGCTGTCGGTCCAATAATTATTACAAAAAGCAAGATTTCAATTTGCAAATTTTGACACAATTTTTAAAATTGACGCGTTAATTATCATGTCATTTTAGTACATCGTGTTCACCACCAATGCGACATGCAAGGCTGAGTTAACATATGCATTGGAACTTGGGCGACAACTAATGGTTGCCAATCAGAAAAGTAAACGTCATATGTCAAAATAATGGCTGACCAATTAGAAATGCGAATGGCATGTCAAATTATTACAAACTACAATACGAACCGACGTTTAAATATACTTGCATATGATAATACGACGTTGCCGTTCTATGTATGTTTACAATGGTTTTAAAGATATTTATTGAGTGACAAAATCTTTCTCCATGGACAAAATCGGGAAGCTTTTAAGACACAAGCACTTTTGTTAGTTGACAAGAATTAAAAAAAAAATAGTTTTGTACGCTCTCAAACCTGCTTTATACAGTGTGTGCCAATAAGTTGGATCCATGTGATTTTTTTTTAAATATTACGATTGGAACAAAACATGGTAGACCAATCATCTCTGGTTATTTAAAAACTTAAACTAACCCATATCAAATTTGACTACTGGAATTAGTTCTATCAGTCTCATTAAAAAAAAGGATTTTTGAGCGAATTTGACAGGTTTAAGTAATGTACGTAGCCAACTTTTTAAATAATCAGAGGTAAATGACGTTTTTTTCCGGTTATATTAAAACAAATTGCCATATATAATATGAACCCAACTTTATTGCACTCAGTATGTCATATACCTGTCATGAAGACTAATTTTAAGAATTGAAGCCAATGAAGTGGTGTGCAAATGGATATTTTTCTGCAAGATTAATTTTGAGTTTGTTTGAAGTAGTTATTATAATCAGTTTAATTAATGTTAATTGTATTGGTTTATGAACAATTTTAATAAAAACTAATTCAAAACTTTATTTTTGTTTATTGCAAAAATAATTATTGATAGGACAAGGGTGGAAGGAAATATAAAAAATAATTAGACATAAAACAATTAAAAAGTAGTTTATTAGAAAAAAGATTATAGTATATTACAATAAAAACAACTTAAAATATAATACAGATGTCAAAATATTGGAAATTAATCCTTTATATATCTTTCAACATTAAATTTTTGTTACACTTTTATTCCTTGACGAACTTTGGAAACAAACAAGTTTTGGGAGCACATGACTTTTCAATTGCACATCTTATTTATCTTCCTCTTTCTACTCGGGACATTTGTATGATGCCCCATATTTTATAAGGTAAAAGTTTATACACCAACTACTAAAACGTACTATCACTAAATATATCCTCATAACTTATAGAAGTCTTATAAAAGTAACAAATTCACAAATAACGAAGAAGCACAAAAAAATAACAACACCCACTCATTAATGTGCCAAAATTCAAACACGAAATACGAACTGTTTACGTTTTGTTGTTTAGACTTCTGCCGCGTTTGAGAATCCACATCGGATGCATCTGAGATGTAAAAAATCTTTGATCACGTGATTCAGTATACGTAAATGTAATGGGACAGATGCGTCTGATGTGGATAAAAAAACGCTCGAGATGTAAAAAATGCATCCGATGTGGATTCTCAAACGCGGTATTCAATCTTTCAACATTTGAGTCTTTTGGCTTGTCAGTTGCCAGAGACAACTACCAGTTGCTTAGTTCCGAAATTCATAATAATCGATTCAATCGATTGTTAATTTTCATAATTTCTGTCTAATCAACAAAAGCATGAGCGATCACGTTATTGTCAAAGTATATTTTTACTTAAGTAATATCATGATGCATTTTAGAGGTACCATTACCTAATAAGTAGGCATAAAAAATGAAAAATTATTATTTTATTATCGAAATGAATCGGGGAATCATTCAAATTATAAAATAATCGATTTATATTTATAGAAGTTTTGCAAATTTTTAGGTAAAATGTAAACAAAACCCTTCGAATTAGGAAAAACCATAAATGCTGCGTTTGAGAATCCACATCGGATGCATTTTTTACATCTCGAGCGTTTTTTTTATCCACATCGGACACATCTGTCCCATTACATTTACGTATACTGAATCACGTGATCAAAGATTTTTTACATCTCAGATGCATCCGATGTGGATTCTCAAACGCAGCAAAAGTAATAAAATTTCTACCCAACCATAAAATACTTTTCACTCCAACCCAAAAATTGCGATGTGGAAAAGATCAATTGCCCTGGTTCTTTAGGATTAAAATTATTATTATTATGACAGTCAAATATAGTTTACAAGTGAATACAATATACCAGTAATGTGAATAAATGTTGAAATATTATTCTAAAGTAAAATTTAATGGTTTTTTTCTTCTTGTCACATTTAACCTACTTACTACTTACCAACTAGGTACAAGTTTTAACAGATTAATTTTTCATGTAACAGTGCAATTATTAAATTGAAACTGGATATCGCAAAATACATTATTCTTCTAAAACATTTATTGATATCTGTCTACCTAGATTTGGCAACCTGATGGATATAAAAAGAAGTACACTTAAAAATAAAATTGTAATAGGAGCTAGAGGTACAGGTATTGCCATCTATGTACAATATGTATTGAATAGTTGCTTTGTTGCAAAACCGCTGGCTCAAATGTCGCAGCCTTAAGAGATAATTGTTTCAGAATTTTCTTTCAATTTCAAAAGCTAGAATGTTTTCTTTTTGTTATTATAGATGGTTTTGGAAGTACTGCAGTAGTGGCCGTAGAGAAAGAATGTTAATTAACCAAGATTAAAATAATTATTACATAACAATCAATAAAATATCGTTCGATTCAAATAGGAATTATTTAAAATTTACCCACACGTAAATAATTCTTACGTCTAAAATCGTTTGTAAATTAGGTGATAAGGAAGGCAACAAAAAATGTTTCCATTTTTTTTGGAACATTTCAAATTATATTGACTTTCAACATCAAATAATATCAAATATCCTTTAAAAGAAAAAATAATTTATTAGATTTTCCTCTGAAAGCTATTGACTCTCTTTCGTCTGTATCAACTCATCAAACAAGTTGAAATCCAATTAGCTTAATACTCTTGTAAAAGAAGATCATAATCACCAGAGAGAATTACGACGTTGATTATACAAGAAGTACGAATTTTTTTGTATTAAAATTAATATCTCAGACGGGATGATAAAGTTATAATCAGCAAAAAATCGAATTATTCCAGAAATATTATTTTTAATTAGATTACAATATAATACCTCCTTAAATATTGTTCAAAAATGGCAATAATTTTTTTACAGATACGTTACTATTTATAATTTACATGAATAATTTTCTATAAATAATTTCTTTATAATTAATGTAAATAATATATAATAAACACAAAAAAACATCAATTATATTTTATTTTTCATTTCATCGTATTATTACTGAGCCGACTGTGGCTCTTAGTAACAACGGAAAACATAATCTAACGGTTTTTAATTCCTGGAAAACAATTGAAAACCTGCGTTTATTTGCAAGATTTCCCGCCAAATTATTGATTATCTCTCTTAATGGGAATTTACCAGATAATTACATATTTAGACTATCTTTCTTCTTACTTGCACTAACATAAAAGTTTGTCGGAAGCATAAAGTATATTTATTTTTCTTTTTCATTTAAAATCATATTTACGAAGTGCCTATATTGCCCTTCATACCATTTTATATCCTATGGAAATATTAAAATTCTAGAAATTTATTTTGCAAAGTACGCCTATGAAATGTGACTGCACTTTTTTCTCTTTTATTCAGACTATACCTACAAAATAACATTTTTAAATCTGTCTTTTCTTCTTTGTTACAGTACATATTTATTATTTTTTTTTTATTTGAAAAACCGTTGCATCAACCATATAAGGTTATTAGCATATATGTAACAATTTTATTATATTTGGTTATAAATATTAACCCTCTACTGCATTCCTCTGCCTCAAGGCGGACTTGATTGCAACACTAAAGTTTATCTAGAAATCAATTATTTTTATGTTTAAAGCACAGCTTATACAATACAGCTCCACAACTACGTGTCGGCGTCTTTGATCTGGCGGTCGAGAACCAAGCAAGACGGAATGGTGCTATCTCTGTTAGATTAAAGGGAAAAGTCGGGCCCGGATTAAGCAATTTTTTTTATTTTTGAAAAAATTGAAAACCTTGACGTAATAAGGTTGGTTACATGCCATGTTAAGTAAGTTTTGGGAAATTAAATTTTTAATTTGTTTTAAATCTGTCAAATATAATTAAAAAATTATTTAAATATAAATATTACGAAAAATAGCACATCTTTCGGATTAGAGGTAAAATAATTTGTATGTGGCTAGTAAAATCCTCGTTAACAAATGTTTTGAGCTAAAACAGTCACTTCACGACGAATTGTGACTTGGATCTTTTTTACACCAAGGGCTTCAATTGTTAAAGAAATGTGCCACGCTCGTGGATGCAAATCAAGTGGTACCCCGTGTCTCTGGCAAGTGTTACTCTTCGCGCAAAGGGTTTATACCTAGATAAACGAATGCTTCGACTGAGGTCTGGGAACTCTATGGTATTTTGGAATTATAAAGAATTTGTGCTTTTATTTTAACAATATTGGTTATATTTAGATGTATTCTTATTAATTGAAATACAGATTTGTAGAAGTAATACTTTGACAGTTTTTATTAATATAATATATTCAATTTTTATCTGACCATACCGAAGTAGGAAATTTTGAAACTTTATAGTAATGTGAAATTTGAATTACAATATTACACGATATTACATAATTAGTACTTATTTTAGGTAGGTACTAAATTTGTACTTGGAGAAAGTAATATCGATTTTTACAAGAAAACTTGAGAAGTAAATTAATTTAGTTCTTATTTCTGATGTAAAACTTAAACCAAGAAAACAAATAAATTGTAGTTTGTTCAACAAGGGTGGATATGATAGCCATATCACACAAAGACGAAGTTTGAGCACGACGTCGTAGGCGGAGTACTCAATCGTCTGATTGTGATATGAACAATCCACTCGATATGGTCAGTATATTTTTTCTACGACCCACTAACGAAAATCTACAAATTTAAAAAATTATTTTAGGTTATTTAGACAAAATAACTAATTTTAAAATAATTTACGAAGTTGACTAATTTATAAAATAAAATAAACATGAAAAATTAATTAGTCCTCGGCCTAGATTCGATCCCGGGCTTTTCGCATGGAAGGCAGATGTTCTGTCCTCATCTTCACCGAAACTTTCAGGACTTTAGTTTTAATACTCGTAATTAAATTAGTATCATGTAGTTTGATTAAAATTTATTTTTTTTTAAATGTGGACACAATAAAAACAAAAATGCTATTATTTATCGAGTCTACACAAAAATTTTAATGTATATTTAATATCAATAACTAAAATATATATTGACAATTAGTTTAACAGAATTGTCACTTATTTAAAAAAATTTAAATAATAGGAGTTGGGTGACCAAAATATGAACTGTGATTTGTAGATTTAATTTTGTTAAAGTGTTCTCACTACCTAAAATGGATATGAAATATATTCGTAGTTGAACGCAATAACATAATTTTTCGTTTTGTAGTATGTGCGTAGATTGGCTAATATCCATGCACAAATTACAAAACGAAAAAGTATGCTATTGCCTTCAATTGAACGAATATATTTCATATCCATTATAGGTAGTGAGAACACTGCAAAAAAAATAAATTCGCCAATCACCGTTTATATTTTGATCAACCGACTGCTATTATTTTTAAAATTTTAAATAAATGACAATTCTGTCAAACTAATTGTCAGTATATTTTTTAGTTATTGAGATTAAACATACAATAAAATAAGTTATTCTTTTGGAAAACGTTAGCATGGATGACTAAAGGGTATTGGGTTAATTAATTTTAAAAGTGTGGTACAAATGTTATTTTTTGTAGCCAATTCTTCAAAATTATTTTAAAATATCTTTTCAATATTGAATATTAGTTCTACAAATTCATCATTTGACAGTTGCAGATTTCCAAATGTATCTGAATTGGCGTTATCATATGCCTTTTAAAAGCAATAAAAAGAAAAATCGTCTAATTCAACGTGATCTTTGTTATATTTAAGACAGGTATCGCAGGAGTGGATCCGCAAGGCTTTTATTAAAAGGTAACCACACACATACCTGATAAAATTTTTCTGTAGCAATTCGTCTTTACAATAATTTAGGGTGTTAATAATTTCATCATAAAATAAAATACAAGGTGTTCCATTTAAAAAACATACATTTTAATTTTCCAGGCAAAAACGTGACACCCTGTATATCCAAAGATATTTTTAAAATATGTAGGTATTTTTCAAATCCATATAACTTTTATTAAAACCTTTCTTGCGTGTCTACAACAAAATAATGAACAATAACGCACTAATGAGACACCCTGTATAAATTATATTTTTAACAATGAAAATTTCTTATAATGTAGTACTTATCGGTTTGGGTCCTTGGGAAAACTAAAGAATGTTTTCTTGCAGGTATAACCCTTATTAAAACAGCTTTTGACTGCATAAACTCATTCTACTCACAGCTAAAGAGTCACCAAAATAATAACAGTACCTTTAACTCAAACAAAATCAACGAAATTATAGGCTCCACGAAATTATAAAATCAACGAAATTATGCGCACGACTCAACACCTTACCTAAGTACGCTTCTGAACGCCAAAACCGTCTTTTCCCTTCGAAGGCGGAGCTTAAGCGATGCGCGACGAAATCGACGCAAACCGTTGCCGCCAAGAGAGTGTTTTAGCTGTATTGTATAAGCTGTGTTTAAAGTATAACCCACCCTAAAGTTATACCACACTCTACGATGTTGTGTATAATTGGTTGCCGCTACGACTGACATTTAAAAATAACACCTGTGTAAAATCACAGTATTGTCAAGAGCGGGTATAAAATTCAGATATCTGTGAACCGTGAATTCGTGAATTTTTTAAAAATGATTTCTAGAGGTTTTTTGGTGCTGAAAAAATTATCGGTAAGTAGTGTATACCTTATACCTTTAGTTTTTTGTGAGGTTTATTACAAAAAAATATTTAGGGCTCCTAGAGCTCCATAAAAGTCTTAACCGCCTGTAGGCGGACCTATGCATTAGAAGTATCAAAAAAATTAATTACCGCTATTCATTGATTTGTCTTATTTTTTGGAAGAGAGGTAATAATCGTTTATTCCCTTGTTTAAGAAAAATTATATATTTGTAGAAGACTATACTGAGTGTTCTTTAAAAGTTAGGAAACTGCAATATCAAAAGTTAGACTTAGATTATGTAAATTTTCAGTTATGGCTTGGCGAAGAAAATATTTGGGCTTAGAAAATATGACTGACGATCAAATCCATGAAATGATGGATGAGATCCCTACGGATATTGACACCAGCGAAGAGGACGAATCAGATTGCGATACTGATGATGATATCGACACGTGTTCAAATCATTTGGTAACTGCGGAAGATGAGTTGGACGAGCTGAATTATCAAGAGAAATCAACTGGTAAGACTTCAATAGGACCTAACGATGCTAATTCATCATCTGCAATTCCTAATGACGAAATATCTGATCAGACTAATGCTACTGGTCCAGCACCCCTCACAACATACAAAAAACGTTCAAAACGTCCTCTATCACCGGACCTAATTGAAGAAGAAGGTGGGCCTAATGTCCCCACTACTGGAACGTTTATTGGAGATATTATGACTGTCAATAACGAGTGTGCAGAATTGAAAAATATTACATGGAGAAAGAAAAAGGTTCAGGTACACGTCAATGAATTAATATTTCAAGGACCAAAAGACTTGCCAAATTATTTGAAGCAATTGAAAACTCCGTATGACTGTTTTCGCTATTTTATGAATGACGAATTGTTTCAGCATATTACCGAACAGACCAACTTATACGCACGACAAACAGATATTCAGACGAAGTTCGTTTTAAAGCCAACTGAGCTACAAAAATTTATTGGTGTTCTTATATATATGTCAGTATATAAATATCCAAATGTACGATCATATTGGGGAAAACATGCATTTGAACCAATTCGTCAGACAATGCCAGTACTGCGATTTGAAGAAATCTGACGCTACCTTCATTTTAGTGACAATTCGAAGGCAATAGAAAAAGGAAGGGCAGGATACGATCCCTTGTATAAAGTTAGATCAGTTGTTAATCATTTTAACAGGCAGTTTATTACAGTGCCTATGCTACAACGACTTTCCGTAGATGAACAAATGTGCGCGACGAAGATGACAGGAACCAGTCTTAGGCAGTATCTTCCCAAAAAACCTCATAAATGGGGTATCAAACTTTTTTCTCTTTGTGACTGTAAAGGTTTTTCATATACATTTGAAATATATGCGGGCGCTGGTGATAATACTGTCCCCCAAAATTGTCCAAATCTTGGAGCATCATCTAATGTAGTAGTTCGCTTATCACAACGTGTTCCCAATTTTTACAATCACATTATATACTTTGACAACTTTTACACGTCTCTCGGACTAATGGTATATCTAAGAAGCCGAGGAATCTACTCTTTGGGTACGGTGCGCACAAACCGTGTGCCTTCCTGCAAACTTTCAAGTGACGCTACTCTAAAAATTAAAAAAGTTTCTCGCGGGTATTCCGAAGAGTACATTGGAAATGCCTTTGGAATTGACATTTTCTCGGTTTTGTGGCAGGACTGTTAGACTTTTGTCAACGTACGTTGGTACCGATTTATTTAAGTCAAAAACTCCAACCACCAAGCCAAAGACTGTCACTCGATGGGATAAAAAAGAAAAAAAGCAATATGAAATTGATTGCCCACATATTATAACAGAATATAATCGGCATATGGGTGGTGTTGACTTGATGGACGGACTCATTGGACGATATCATATTCGTATGAAGACCCGTAAATGGTCAAACCGTATATTTTACCATCTTCTGGACATTGCAATGGTAAATGCTTATATACTATACCACCGCGTTCATCCAGAAAAGGAGAAAAAAGTTCAGCTCCCCGTTTTTAGAACCCAAGTCGCAGAATCGCTTTGTCTACATGGACAAGAACTGCAGAAAAGGAGCGTCGGACGGCCATCATCTTCATCGCCAAGAGCATCTCCAACGCCCCCCAAAAGGGCATACTTTCCAACAGAGGATATTTGTTACGATGCAGTGGGACACTGGTGTATATTCAGAGATAGAACGGGAAAAAAGCAGTGCAAATTTCCCAAATGCACTTCGGAAACCCAAGCATTTTGTACAAAGTGCAATCTTAACTTGTGCAATTCTACAAGAAAAACATGTTTTTTTGATTTTCACAATAAGTAGTTGTATTGTATAATTATTTGAAATATACATTTAAAATTTTTACATTATTTCTACATTTCCCTGTCCCCATTTTAACTAACTAGGAATGCACAGGTCCGCCTGTAGGCGGACTATCTTTTTTTACCTGTAACAGGTAATATCAACATCAAAATTACTTTTTACTATTATAATTTCACGTTTTATTAACGAATTACATTTCCAAGAATTTTTTTACTGCACAAAAAAATTCATGCATTACAAGGTTAATGTCTGTTGGGTATTTAAAAATATGATTACAATTTGTTTTAACTAGTATATTTAATAAATTGTTCAGTGCATACATCAGTGGCGGCTTTTTGGTTATTTTTATAATTCTTATTCCACAATGAAACTGTATAACGACTAGTTATTGTAGCGGTTTTGCCAATAATAGTATTTGCTGCATCGATTATGATTTTCTTGAAGCTGCTGACAGCTGTATTAATATCATTACTTAAATCAGATAGTTTCATTGAATTATTGATAGCTTCGGTAAATTTGTCCCAGTTTGCAGATTTTAACTCCCATCTGGGTAGTGGAGATATTATGTTATTACTTCTGATATTTATGTTACTTATTTTAATGGGGGTAATGATCGCTATTATACAAGTGTGGAAAAACCTCCCAAGTAACCGACATAGACACTGTTGGATCACAAAACGTTAAATCTATGGCAGACGTGTTGCCTGTTGCCGAATTAAAACGAGTTTTATTCCCATTGTTTAATAGACATTATTTATTAAGAAAAAAAATTTAAAAATTTAAACAAACCTTGAGTTACCTATTTCGATACCCTTATGCCGATTTATCTTTTTAATTAGTTTGGTAATTCTGACCTTGATCCTTCTATCAGATAGAAGGGGATATAAATCAGTTAACATTGTGGTAAGCGACGAGAAATGAGAAGTATAATCGGTTATTATATCAATTGGATTAGTAGATCCATGAATATTGTTGAAGAGGTCCGTAATTTGTTCATAGTTCAATGGAAATTCAGCATAATGTTCAATGATATACAATTTGGCTGGTTCTAATAAGAATGACTTCTGTTTTTGTTTTTTGGGTGTAGAAGTAGGTGGAACGGAATCTTGTTTTTTCCTGGGTGTCTTGTTGCATGGTACTACAAATGTCGGAGAAACATCTAAGTCTTTAAGCAACTTCAGATATAATGGTTGCAATTTCTATAATACTAGTGTTTAGTGGTGGTAAGGTTGTTGAAGTGGCCTGATTTGGTATATCAACTCGGGCTACAGTTGATTCAGTTAAAGTAGGTGGAGAAACTGCGAGTGTTGAGGTTGTGTTTGGAGTTGTTGTACACGATGCGTGTGATGAAGGATGTATTTTTGTTGACGGTAATGTCGTAAATATTGAGGTATTGGACGTGGACACCATAGATGTCATGAAATAATTCTGTTCTATTGAAGGAAATTTAATGGTATTTGGGAAAGAAAGGCAATTAGCTGTAATGTGACCCGATTGTTTGCATGTAAAACACATGTTTTTATAGAGCTAAAAAAAAATGCAATATGAAGTCTCTTCATAATTTATTTCAATCGATTTAGGAATTGTAGTGGATTCTTGCGGGGAAATAACGGTGTGTCTGCGGAAGCTTAGAATGTGTCTTTAGTCTGGATTATCCTAAGAAAATTTATTGGCGATGCTAGGTTAATGCCCATGTTTATTAACTTATTTTCAATTATGTTATGTGGAATTATTGGACACACATATTATCAATCTTTTATTAGATGTCGAACAAATATAGACCGGTTTTTGATAAAAATTTTTCCATTATTGTTAGCTACAAATGAGTCGACTATGTCTTCACTTGCTAGATATGTTAGTCTTAATGAAAATAGTCTATTTTTGGCTTGTATGATATTTTCAACAGCAAATAAGTATTTTTCCAATTTTGTGTTTTCAAACGCATCATATAAGACAGTTTGTTTTTTAGTTGGGAATTTATATGCTATTTGCTTTAAAACTGAAGAATAGATACGTGACTCAGACGGTAGAGGATAATTTTAAGGAATAGAGTCCCCCAATTAAAGTATTGTCATCCATTCGTTGTAGTTAATAGCTTTTGGCTGTTGATGGTTCTAAATACGAACCTGTGTATATTTCGAATAAGTGATAAAAACTCAAAAAACTGGTATTCTTGTAAATCGACAAACCTTATTGCCAGTGTTATATACAGTAAATAAATTACTTTGTTACTTTTAATGGACAAAATCGACTTACATATAACTGGTTCTATGCACTAGACACTTATACACAAGTAAGGCACTGTTTTACGATTTTAAAATACAGATTTATTGTAAATCGCAGAAATCTATTATTTTTAATCGTAATGAATTTATTAGCAGGTACTACGTGAGCTCTGTGGCTAATCATTCTGATTAAAACAAAAATTGGGCATGCGACAAGTGTAATAGAAGACCAGCGTAAGTAAATTGATGTGTGGTGAAAGTTGTACGTATTTTGCAAACGAGCGTTCCTCTCTTTTCAGCCGACTTTATTGCTTTGTCCAAGTCAATATAAAATAGACGATCTGCGTTTGAATTTCTGTATTTCTATACTTAGGTAGATACCTAAAAGCGTGTTGACAGTTGAAATTTACAAAAACGTAATGCGATAATATTGTTACCTGGATGAAGAACAGTTAATTGTTATCATGTTATGTTGTTTTAATATCGATGCAATATTTTAAATTCCCCACGTAATAAACAAATTTATAAAATAGTGAAACATCTATGTATCATCTCCTCTCAAAACATACAAAACAATCAGTCGACTTTTCACTTAGATGTTCTGGCAAGCCACCTCTTTGCTATTTTATCAGTTTCTATCGGTTCTTTGTCACAATATGAATGTATTTTAGTCATCCAGTGATTCATATTCTAAGCCGGGATATTCGTTATTGTGTTTGGTATCCCATATACATATTTGGATTACTTGTCATAGCTATGAGATACAGCGTCGAATGCTTTATTTATTACTAACGTTGTATATGTAGATATTTTGTTGGTTTCGTTTCGTTCGTCTTAATTTTGTGATGTACTTTATCAGTTGTTATTTACGTAATAGAGGCATAGTGTTCTCTATCTCTTTCATTTTTCTGTGTGGTCAAGTAATACATTATTTAAAAGGTAATTTTATGGCTAATTCAGTAATATGGCTATTACTGAACTATTACATAACTAGCGGGATAAAAATGTTTAGTATTGTAAAATGTGACACTACATTTGGAAAGCTAATTTTATTAGTAATTTAATTTTGAATATTTTGGAATAAAATATTGTGTTTCTATTTTTTAATTAATTAAAAAACTGACAACATAGTCAACAAGTGTAAATAAAAATAGACTAACAATATCAGAGCTGCATATTCAACACTCTGCCTCAGTGATGATTTTTGTAAATTTCTCAAGAAAATATTTATGAATTTCCTTACCAATTGGCTCTGTAAGCATGTCTGCTATGTTTTCTTTAGTTGAGACATACTGGATGTCTATTGTATTGTCCATGAACCTCTCTCTTACGTATTGATAATGAACATCTATGTGCTTGCTTCGCTGGTGTAATACTGAGTTGGACGCTATATGTATAGGAGTTTTATTATCACACAGTATCATAGGCCCATCCTTTAAATATTTAAGCACATATGCCATTCAAATTAGTTGTCGAGTTGATAACAATAGGGCCATATATTCAGATTCCGTTATGGAAACAGCTATACTTTGTTGCCTTTTGGTTGTCCATATAACAGCGGCATTTCCATAAAATCCGATATAGACACTCCTTGATCTTCTAATGTCCAATGAATCTGCATATGAAGCAACACTATACATATAAAGTTTTAGATTTGTAGTCTTTTCGTACTTCAAATTTATATCCACAGTTTCTTCTAGGTAGCGAAATACGTGTTCAATCATATTGGAATGTTTATTTGTTGGAACTGAACTAAACTGAGAGAGGATGTTGACCGCATATGCGATATCCGGCCTTGTTCCCAAGGCCAAATATAAAAGACTGCCAATCTTAAACTGATAGACTTCTTTATTAGTTATAGGGTCAGTTTCTTTGGTCTTTTGAGGTTTTGTTCCAATATCCATTGGTGTTTAAACAGGTTTACAATCTTTATTATGTTCTGTTATTGTAATAGATAAATGCAATCTTTTTCCCAACATATTTATAAGGAAAGTAGGAAAATAGGTATGCCTAGATGAGTTACTTTAAAATATTGGTTCAAAATTTCTTCCACGATTTCAACACGATTTTTAGTGGATCCTAGAAATAGAAGGTTGTTGACATAAATAGCACTTATTTGAGTACCATCTTCACAAACGAACAAACAAGGACCTGCTTTAGATTGGATTAAACTAATAGTCTTTCAAACAGTTACTAATTTTTGATTCCACTGCCTTGTTTTAAGTTGTAAATACTTTTTTTTAAAACAGCACACTCTTCTCTGATCAGCAATTATGCCTTCTGTTTTCTTCATAAAAATATAAAAATCTATATCACCATTTAAAAAGGCGGTTTTAACGTCCAATTGTCTTGCAATCATTTGTTTATGAATATAATGGGCTAACAGTATTCTTATTGTTTCATAACGAATTACTGGGGAATAAGTCTCATGGAAATCAATACCAGGAATTTAAGTAAATAGCTGTGCAACTAGTCTAGATATGTATTTTATAATTTTTCTTTCATAGATCTTTTTACTTTCCTATCTGTATACAGATATAAAGAAAGTATAGGAATCATGATTTTTTTCGACCTCGAGTTTTCGACGGATTTTTACGTTTTGACTATTTTGTGTGTGTGTGTGTGTGTGTGTGTGTGTGTGTGTGTGTGTGTGTGTGTGTGTGTGTGTGTGTGTGTGTGTGTGTGTGTGTGTGTGTGTGTGTGTGTGTGTGTGTGTGTGTGTGTGTGTGTGTGTGTGTGTGTGTGTGTGTGTGTGTGTGTGTGTGTGTGTGTGTGTGTGTGTGTGTGTGTGTGTGTGTGTGTGTGTGTGTGTGTGTGTGTGTGTGTGTGTGTGTGTGTGTGTGTGTGTGTGTGTGTGTGTGTGTGTGTGTGTGTGTGTGTGTGTGTGTGTGTGTGTGTGTGTGTGTGTGTGTGTGTGTGTGTGTGTGTGTGTGTGTGTGTGTGTGTGTGTGTGTGTGTGTGTGTGTGTGTGTGTGTGTGTGTGTGTGTGTGTGTGTGTGTGTGTGTGTGTGTGTGTGTGTGTGTGTGTGTGTGTGTGTGTGTGTGTGTGTGTGTGTGTGTGTGTGTGTGTGTGTGTGTGTGTGTGTGTGTGTGTGTGTGTGTGTGTGTGTGTGTGTGTGTGTGTGTGTGTGTGTGTGTGTGTGTGTGTGTGTGTGTGTGTGTGTGTGTGTGTGTGTGTGTGTGTGTGTGTGTGTGTGTGTGTGTGTGTGTGTGTGTGTGTGTGTGTGTGTGTGTGTGTGTGTGTGTGTGTGTGTGTGTGTGTGTGTGTGTGTGTGTGTGTGTGTGTGTGTGTGTGTGTGTGTGTGTGTGTGTGTGTGTGTGTGTGTGTGTGTGTGTGTGTGTGTGTGTGTGTGTGTGTGTGTGTGTGTGTGTGTGTGTGTGTTTCAAAAGTTGTTTGTAATATAATTCTCTATAATTTTTGTCCCATAAATAATTTCTCTAAAATGGACCGTATTCGAGATATTTGAGAAAATGTGTAAATTTCGAAATTTGAAGAAAACTCAAAAACGGATAAAGAAAAAATCAATAAATTTTAAACTTAAGTTTTATTTCGGCCTGACGTGAAATGATTAGATTTTGGACAAAGTCGGAACATCTGGGGGGGGTACTTTATGGGAGGCCGTTTATATATTTTATGGAATATATCTGTTATTTATGTTTGGAGAAGAAAATTGTTCAAATAAAAGTTACTTCTAATATTATTATCTATAATTTTTGCTTTATGTAAAAATTTTCTGAAATGGTCCGTATTCGAGAAATTTGACAAAATGTGCAAAATTCTGATTTTTATGAAAATTGTTGAAATAAAAGTTGTTTGCGATATCGATCTCTATAATATTTGTTCATACATGATTTTTTTTAAATGGACCGTAATGGAAAAATTGTAGGAAAAGTGCTAAATTTAAATTTTTCAGTATTTTCATTTTCAATGAATATCTATAGAAAAATGTTTCGCGGTAGATGTATGTGGACAATGTATATATTTAGTTTATCCTCTAAACATTTATAGAGATGCTGCAATAGGTTGTACACAATAAACGGAAAAAGCCTGTAATAACTAGATAGGAAAGTCATGTGTTGGACACATCAGATTTTTTTCTTAAAAATTCACTTGCATCCAACTACTCCTTCATTAGGTGGTTCTTGGACTATTTCTCATACATAATTTTGTCCATAGACTTTAGTTAATCCTGTATAGATAAGATACAATTATGAGATTCTGGTCCTGTATACGAAACTGGATCATCATTAGCGTAATGCAAATATTTATCCTAATTATCTGGAGACTTTCTTGTCCTACAGCTACGCCTTGGTTGGACTATTTCTAGGGATACTTCCGAAATTATTTTATTTTTATCATCTTCATCTCTAATTATATTTTCTTTAATAATTAAATCCGATTGTATTTTTTGTTTATTACCATCCTTTATTTTTAAATCTTCATTCTTCTATTTTATTCCAAGTATTACTCTTTAGAAAACTCTCAATAAACATTACTTCTTCTTTTTGTCTACGAAATTTAAAATCTTTTGATATTATTACTTTTTTGTCATCATAAAATGGAGAGCACCCATTTTTTTAGCATAACCTATATACCATCTCACCGTCAAAAGATCTGGGACAAAAATTGCTTCTTTAGAGATATTCAAATGAGATTTTTCACCAAATATTTTCACATGAGATATAAATGTTGTTTGAAAAACATTTCAAAAGGTGTGAGTTTATAAAATGAGTGTGGTATTCTATTTTTTGTATAAGCGGAATATGCCACTGCCCAAAGACTCAGTGGCAACTTAGAATCTATCAAACATGTTCTCGCCATTGTTGTCAAAGTTCTGTTTAAACGTTCCACCAATCCGTTAGTTTCATGTAAACGTGGAATTGAATTTATCAGTGTGACTTCATTGCACATAAAAAAAGTCCTTTAGGGAATTTGACATGTATTCTACACCATTATTAGATTTGAAAAAACTCATTTTCAATCCAGTAGTTCTTTCTATTTTTAAAATACACTCTTTTATGACATTTTGTACTTCACTCTTATGTGAAATGAAAAACACTTCGGTCTAGCGAGAAAATTCATCAATAAATGTTACGTAATATTGTTTTCTACCAAGAGATTTAAAAAAAAAGGTTTTGCAACATCCGAATTAATTTTGTCCAAAATTCTTGCACATGAATAACGCTCAACTTTTGGAACAACTCGTGTAAATTTGGATTTAATACATGCTATAATTGGTCGTTCCTTTGGAAGTACTTCAGGATCAGCAACCACTTTTTTTATAGCATTGAACATGCTAATAGGTAAATGTCCCAATCGTTTAAACCACTCTGTGATAGAAGCATTAGCAAATTCATGATATTCTTGAAAGACTTGTTTGTTAGAGAAAATCACTCAACCTACTATTTTTCCATTTTTCCTTCAAGAGTTATCTCATCATCGTTGCCCTTCATACAAATTCCTTTGGATTATATTTTTTCCCATGACATAAGAGAATACTTTAAATCTTTTGAATATAATACATCGTGAAGAGTAATTGTGTTTATTTAATTGGACGGCAACAAGGCCTAAATGGTAACATTTCCAATGTGAGATACATGAATAACGTTAATATTTCCCACATTAATAATACTATTAAATGGTTGTAATTCATTAAAACATTCTATATTTCCTGACATATGTGATGTATCTCCTGTGTCGTAAATTCACTGCCAGTTCCTGCTCTTATAGGTAAAAGCTGGATATGCTATGTTTTCATCAGAATTAGATGTAGCTAAGGTATTATTTGCTTTTTCATTTTTTGTTTTATTTTTGCAACTATTAACAGTGTTACCTTTGTACCACCTTTTATTTTCTTTGCAGAATGAGCATTCTGAGGATTGGTACTTAAGAATTTTTTTCTTTTTCTGGTTACTTAACAATGCTTGATTTTCTTCACACTCTGTATTTACTATACACCCCGTATTTACTACATTAGGTTCAAGTAATCTGGCACATACATTATCATAAGTTAAATTATCTTCAGTTGTCCAATTATCTATAATGTTATTGATTCCGCTTGGTAACGCAGTAAAAAACAATGATTCTTTCGCTTTTACAGAGGTTGCCAATGGTCTGAATGATGCTTCTAGTGATTTTTTGTCGGTGTCATTAGAACGGATTGCGGTTCTTTCAATTAGTCTTGTCCAAAGTTCATTATATATTTATCAATATGCTTAGGAATAGTTTTTACAGATTCACACTTAATCCCAACTATAGCCTTAATCAAAGCATGTAAGGAATATTCATTTTTCTTATCAAAAATGTTGTCTAAAGCGTTTCACATACATACTGCGTCAAGGTAACATGTAATTTGTGATACAATATCTGAATCAACATTAAAGAGAATTAATGCTTTAGCAAGAGAATATCTGTATCTCCAACTTTCGCATTGTTAACTATATTCGTTAGCTGCGGCATTTTCTTCAGGCTTCTTTTGAAGCGCAGGATCTTTTTCCTCGCCAAATATTAATTTTTCTTAATTATTTAACTCAAAATACGCACATCCCATGGTTTTCCATGAATGAAAATGATATTTTTCATGTAGTTTTTCAAATTTTGGAAACCAATATTTAATATTTATATTCCTTTGTTCTTAACGGTTGGCCTGATCCGATAACTTTTTGAATATTTTGTAATAAAATAAATTGCTTCTGACTTTTATTTTTTATTTTATCAAAAAAACTGAAAACTATTTAAAAAACCTCTTACAATCTAGTTAGACAACATAGTCAACAAATAGACAAAATCAGAGCTGCATACTCAACATTTAATGTACAATATAGCTTAACATAATTTGTTAAATTATGAATGGAAATATAATAAAATGCAGACCTTAAGAAATACAAATTTTAATTGCAATTAGTTAAATCTCTAATAAAATAAGCTCTCAAATGATGTACCACATTTACAATACGTAAAATTTTCATCCCGCTAGAAGACACTAATAATTAAGCATCTACCTAACATCTTTAGAATGAACTGAAAACTCGAGATTTGAAGTAGGAGAAAAGCTTATTAAAAATGCAGAATTTTGGCAGATAACAAATAACAATATTTTACTTTTAATATTTTTTCTCTACACGTAATATGTAGAGAAGTTCTGAAGTGTTAATATGGTTTTTATTTGCAAAAAAGTGCTTTAAAATCAAATAAACCCACACTAAATCCATTTTGTTGGCATTGACAAGATATCATAATCATGCATTATTTGGTTTCTTTTTTATTTTGATATTGTGGCCCTTAGTCTGCTATCTACGAGAACTGCAGATAAACAAATAGAGTAGGACACCATCTCCATCTGCAAAAACAGAGGATGGCTACAATGGGAGGAGTTCTATCCCCACTAATGTGGAGCCTAACTGTCGACGAATTTATATGCAGCATACCCTATATATAAATTAATAAGTAAGATAAACTGATAATAGCCATACTATTATAAGCCCCTATCGCACACTACACACTTCGTCGTCAATATGACAAAGTGACGTAACTCGATTTTCACAACTTTAGAAGATACCGTTTTAAAGTTTTTTTATAAGGTTACACTGTTCGTAAAATTATCAGACACATGGTTAGATAAGTGCTATTTTAATAAATGTAATGACATGAGGTATGCAATTTAGTGAAATTGTTGAGCATACTCTATTACATAATATGTGACATCTCAATTTTCAATTTTTTGAGTTACGCCACTTCGTGATATTGACGATGATTTGACTGATTGACTTGGCAGTTAGAGGCAACATAAAAGAAAATTAAAAAGTAGATTGTCAAGCGTAACTGCGGTTTATTTAAATGTCCTTTATCGGGACTGCCATTTGAAAATCGTCGTGGCAAAGTTAAGGAATACCTACACTAGGGTGGAGCGAAAACAGCAATTTTCAGCGGTTTTTCGAATTTCAAATTCTAATAGGGTACAAAACTTGCCTTATATGTTTCTTAGTAACACATTTTTTTTATTTTTTTTTAAATCAATATTTTCTGTCTCCCCACCGCCGTTTAAAACCAGCGATATTCTGAAAATTTCATTTTGGAAATGACTTTATTAATATTCACTGTAATTCTATTTTTCGAATCTAATACAGCACATTTCTTAGTACTTATATGACACATTGCTTATATCACCGAATTTCCAATTTATTCTTATATCGTCTGTCTCCCCAAAGACCTTGATCTTATCAAATATTTCAAATTATCAGTAGTTCATAATAAATTTTACACCGCTTGGCAACGTCGCTAGTCTAGTAACGTCACGTGAACAAGTTCTAAGTATATGGCATGTAACAACCGCAGTCTGTAGTTGCCCTACAATCAGGCTGGAACTTGTTGGTCGGTTACGTATGTTTATAATAAAAAAGTTAAAGTGTTTTCTTGTGGGAGTATAATTAACTTTGTTTTGCAGTGCTATCGTTCTCGTAGAGGTAAAAAATAATAAAAATATATTCTGTGTAACTTCTATCTATATTCTAACTGTCTTTTACAGATTTTGAACTGCAATAATGTCATTAGTAGGTGTAACAACTCGTTGTGCTGTAAGCTGCCCTGTTTTTGGGACACCAACCAAATTGAATGAAAATGTTTTGCCAACTTACTAACAGGTAATGAGATTTTACGCTTTTATTTGGTTTAATAAGAAAACAAGTAAAAGGGAACCAGCCTTTGCAGAAATATCACAGGAAGTAACAGTTGAATTGGAAAAAATATGGCAGAGAGCCTCTATTCCTGTAGTTTCTCGAGAAAGAATTTTACAAATGATGCAGTCTTACCATGCAAAGTTTATGAAACTTATGAAACCATTCAAAGGCAGACAACATATTGAGTCATATCGAAATAAAATTATAACTTTTAGAGAAGAAGCAAAGGTCACTTTGTTTGATATTGCAGCATGTAAGTGTGATTTACCTGAAAATTCTTGTGTCAGTTGTACCTGTTGTAAGTCGCGCAAGGTGCCCCCCGAAGAAATAACATTTTTATTTGATCAGAGAACTACAAGGAGGATGGTTATAGGTAAAGCTAATAAAATTCTAACAAAACAACTGCAGCAAAGACAGAAAAGAAGGAAGATAGAGAAAGAGAGACTAGAAATGTTCAGAAAAGAGTCTATGTCTTCTGTAATATCAGAAACTACCATTTATTCCAACTCACAATTAAAAATAGATTGTGCCCCTTCGACATCTACTTCTACAGATGAAACTAAAGTAAAAGCTTCACAAATGAGATTAAACCTAACTTCATTTGCTAGTACATGTGACAGACATGCCGTATCCGACAGAACTGCAGCTGCACTTACATCTGCAGTGTTGAAAGATGTCGGAGTAATATCACCAGAAGATATTTCAAATGTAATTGACCGGAGTAAGGTAAGGAGAGAACGGCAGAAAAATCGCTTGCAGTTAAAGGATAAACTTTCTTCTACTAGTGTATGCGGACTATATTTTGACGGACGTAGATGAAACATTGGTGCAAGTGAAAAAGGACGCTAAATATTACCGTCAGTCTATAGTTGAAGAACACATAACGTTGATCCAAGAACCCGATGGTCAATATCTAGGACATGTGATGCCTCGTTCCGGTTCAGCTAAAGACATTATGCGTAGTGTCGTTGCTTTTTTTAACTATAATGAAATTGATATTACCCAGTTAGCAGCAATTGGCTGCGATGGAACTGTGGTGAACACTCGTATAAAGGGAGGTGTAATTAGATTACGGAGGAAAACTGTGGCCGACCTCTTCAGTGGTTAGTGTGTATGCTGCACGGAAATGAGCTACCCCTTCGCCACCTTTTTCAACATTTAGATGGACAAACTTCTGGACCCCAAGGATTTTCAGGTCCTATTGGGCGTATGTTAGAATCATGTGAAAAACTAAGCCTAGCTAATTTTGAAAAAATTGATGGATGTTTACCTGTTGTTCCTCAAGCCGTTTCCAAAGATCTCAGTACAGATCAAAAATATCTCTTCGAGATATGGCATGCTATTGTTAAAGGTGACTGCTCACAAAGTTTAGCCAGACGAAACCCAGGTAAAATAGTCCATTCGCGTTGGTTGACGATGGCGAACCGCATTTTGCGTTTATATATTAGTACACAAAATCCATCAACTAAGTTGAAGACCCTCGTCGAATATATAATAAAAGTGTATACGCCAGTGTGGTTTCACATCAAGTGCAATCCTTCATGTTACAAGGGTGCAGAACATTTGTGGCGTACTATTAATTTATCCCGATATCTATGCAGTGAATTAAAAGCCGTAGTTGATCCAGTTATTCAAAGGAATGGTTTTTCGGACACCCGGAAAATATATTACTAACAATGTTGTTTGATGAGAGGCCTTATGTAAAAGAGCTTGGAATTCGACGCATTATGAAAACAAGGAGTCATTCAACCATCCAGTCATCATGTCGTCCAATAAGAGTATTTACAATCCCCTCTTTTAACTTTGAAGCTGCTGATTATATCGATTTGATATGCTGGCAGGAAGTCCAGATTACTGAACCTCCAATTACAAAAAGGACCTCAGATGATAGCTTGAAAAACTTATTAGTTAACAATTTGGCATCCGAAATCTTCAAAAAATACCCTTGCCACACACAGGCCGTCGAGAGGTGCGTTAAGTTGGTGACTGATGCATCTACTTCCGTTTGTGGGTTTGAAGCTAGGGATGGATTTATAAGAGCAGGAATACATTCAAGATAAACAATGTCATCATTTAATACTAAATCAGACTTCGTCGTGGATAAATGAACTGGAAAATTAGATATTTTATAGAATGTTTTGTTCTTATTTTTCGTATTTTTTTAAAAATATTCTGTTTACATTATAAGAATTAAACCATTGTTTGTTTGTTTGTTGTCCCACGATATTTTGCATAATTATAATGTTTTTACTTAGCTACTTACTGCTTGCCATGAAGAATGTTTTTGTTCATATTTTTCTTATTTATTGTTAAACTTTTTTGTCAAAATTGAAATAATTAAACTATTTTATATAACAAGGTATAGTGTTTTTTCTAGTTGTCTACCAACATTTTATATATTTATAATATTTTTTTGACCTACTGGTTATTTGAAAATTTGTTGAAAATTTAAAATTTTACTATATAAGAGGGGTCTTAGGGGACAGGAGTATAACAACCTACTATAAAATGTTATAGAATGTTAATATATCATCGGTAGTAACTACTGTGCTATATTGGACCTGTAAAAGTGTAGCAGAATTCCAGATTGGTGTCCACATGTTTGCAAGAAAAGGGTGTTTCATTAGCATTTCATTAAATTTCAAAGGCGAGGGAGAGGCAGAAGATATTGTCAAAAAATCAAAAGTTTTTGGTAGGTATTATAGTTTTATATAACGCAAGTTTTGCCCACTATTGGCACAAGCATTTCAGATGTTCATTTTTTCGCTATTTCTCAAGCGAGGGGGAGGCAGAAGATATTGACAAAAAATAAAAAATAAAATTTTGGTAATACAGTTTTATATAACGCAACTTTTGCCCACTATTGGCACAAGCATTTCAGATGTAAATTTGTTCGTTCCACCCTAACCTACACCACTAGTAGCTTTCCCTTTCATTATACCTGATAAGAACCGACATACTGGTGTGTCAGGAATTCCCGACATTTATCTGTGAAGTGCATCATTGTTAGATAAACACTGATATGTTGAATAATATTTTTATCGTAACTTATCTATTTAATATTACTAACTCGTATTTTTACCAGCATTTATCTTTTAAATCTTAGTATTTTTCCAACGCATTATTATAAAAACCAAATGTACGTTGATATCATCTTCTTATTTTGTAACCTGCTATTCTAGATTAAAGTTGTTCTCAAGTTTATGAGTTATTCAAAATAATTAATCAAAAACCTAAAAAAATATATAATTGGCGCAGTCAGTAGGATATCCCTAAACAAGAAGTATGACATAGTGCCCTAGTGGATAATGATTGGTGGCTTTTAAACCTTTAACGGGACTTACCTAAAGTAAACATTTTTCGTTTCGGAAATAATATTAAGACTCTTTCGGAAAAATTTGTGAAAGACTAAACAACTCTGTCCTATTCTTTGTAAAAATTAGTGCTGCAATCAAAGTAAAACTACACATTACCGGGCAAGATTGTGACTTCAAGAAAGCTGGGGATCTGCACCATTTGCCAGGTTTTGTCTTCAAGAAGCTGAGGATCCTTTCTAGGTTATTGAAAAATAAAGAAACTACATATCCAAATTGCAGGTGAGATTTTCATTTCAAGGAAGCTGCAGATCTGGGCCATTCACCAGATTTTGACTTCAAGAAGCTGCGGATCGAGTCTAGAAAAGAAGATTGTTATATTAGATATCATTATGCAGCTTTTACTTTTTTTTTTTCATAAAATTTTGTTTTAATCCTATTTCTGCTTCTACTAATGAGCTTTCTATCCCTATCGTATCCATATTTCTGAAAAATACTGAGATCATCACAAGTAAATATACATTTATTAGTTGTATAAACCTTACTGAATTAAATGATATTAAAGACCAAATCGATAAACAATTAAAATTTACTGAACAAAAACAAAATAATGGCAGCCAAACAATTAATTTAATAGATCAAGCAAAAGCATTAATAAGTTTGATTTCACATTCACTACAAGAAATAATCAATTTTGGGTGGAAAAATCTAAAAATGGTTATTTGGAACTCTACATAATGATGATGGCAAAAGAATTTAGTCTGTGTTAGATTTTTTGGAAGAAAATAAAAATTTACTACAGGAAAATATTAACAACGAAATTTCTTTAAAAAAAGAATTTACTTTTGAAGTTAATCATACAATTCACAAAATAAATCAAACCTTTTGATTATTACTCAATTAATTCAAGATTTCTCAGAAAAAAGTTAATGATATTAATGCATTATACTTAATTGTTAATTTCTTATTTACTTTACAAATTCAATTAGATCAGATTATCAATGCCGTAACTATATTATTAATAAAACAAAAACTACATATACATATAATCAAATAATTTAATTTTCAAACTACAATAGCTACTATTCTTTATTAGGCATTCAATTGATTTTCCAAAATGATAGATTAATTTTCTTAATTCATTTCCCTATCCTAATGGATGATCACTTTAAAACGTACTTCCTATATCCAATCCCAATACAAAACAAAATAATCCCTCCTCACGAACCTTACCTAATCCTAAATGAGAGAAATAATTTTTATTAATATCAAGATGAATCCTGTGAAGAGCTAAAGAATACATTTTATTGTAAAACTGATCTCAAGACAGAAGATGCATTGTTGGAATAATAAGCAAGTATCAATTGTACCAAAATTATTGTTCACATTGAAAACTTCATTACAAACCAAGTTACTCCACAAAATATTCTGTTGACTACACTAAATAATAACTGAAATATGTTCCATCGCAAGGTACCACGAGCTCAAACCTGGTAGTTATTTACATTCAATTCCTGAGAATTGTTCCTTTCAAATTGAAAAAGAGAAGTTTATTTATGGAAATGCTGAGATATCACCGGCCACTCTTGTCCAGTTGCCTCACATAAATCTGTCAAAAATCTTGCAGCAATCAAGGAAAATTAAACTTGTCAATCTAGATGTTAAAGAGATCAAACACTTAGCAGCAAAAGTAAACATGCAGGGATTCCAGGCATTTATCTGTGAAGTGCATCATTGTTAGATAAAGACTGATATTTTATTGAATATTATTTTTATCGTAACTTATCTATTTAATACTTGTATTTTTACCACCATTTATCTTTTATATCTTAGTATTTTTCTAACGCATTATAATAAAAACCAAATGTACGTTGATACCATGTTCTTATTTTGTAACCTGCTATTCTAGAATAAAGTTGTTCTCTAGTTTATGCGTTATTCAAAATAATTAACCAAAAACCTTAAAAATATTTATAATTGCAACATTGAAATGGCGGTCTCCGAATCGGGAGTCCTGAAGTCCAACAAAAATCACAAAATATAACTTTTCCTGGGTGGATAGTCCTTGGATTAGGGAATGGGACGTTTCAGTGCCGCCGTTTCAGTGCCGCCGTTTCAGGGCCGCCGTTTCAGTGCCGGGACGTTTCAGAGCCGGGACGTTTCAGTGCCGGGACGTTTCAGTGCCGGGACGTTTTAGCGACGGGGCGTTTCAGTGCCATTTTTATTATAATTAAATTAGTTGAGGTTTTATATTTCTTATTATTTTAAGTCATTTTTATTAAAGTTTATTTGTTCACTGTTTTTTTTTTCTATTTAATTTTTAAATATTTTTTTTATTTTGATCTAATATTAAAATACATTGGTACACAAGCAAACTAATCTGAGTCGTTAGTTAAACAAAAACACTAAATATAATACAGGGTGTCCCAAATGAAACTGACACATTTAAACGTGATTATGAGTTTTTCCAAAAAATTCCAGTTGTTAAGGGCAAGGGGAAAATTACCTATTTTGTTTTAATATTTTTTTAATGTTAACTTATATTGTTATCCAGTTTTAAAGGCAAAGGAAAAACCAACTATTTTTTAAATATTTTTTTATTGTTAAATAATATCAAAATATGTACATAAAATCAACTATTATCAGTTGTTAGTTAAACAAAAACAATAGTTATAAAATATATACATATATACAATATAACAAATTTAGATTTTATTCAGTCATTTGGTAGTTGTGGGCGATACCTCTCAAATATTCAATCGGAGTTCTATTCCCATACTCCGTGACAATTCTTAAAATTCGTTCATCGACATCTCTATACTTCTTTAACTTCAGTGGAGGCTGATTTCCAGCAACTAATTGTTCATAATAAGTATCTCGCCCCTTTTGAACTTTACGTAAACCATCTATAAATTTCCAAATTGTCGGATGTTCCATTCCTAGTTCCGATTTCAATCTTCGATTGGCAGCTTCGGAATGGTTATTGGTTCGATCATCTCCATCAAGAGTTCTTTCATATAAATTCCACATTTCTGGTGGAAACAGAGGTTCTCTTCTCCCATTTCCACGCCTATTCATGCGTCCTATATAGTTATCCTCAAACCAGTTTAGTAGAGGATGCAATTCTCCAGGTAACTCTTCACTAAGTGGTTCCAGGTATTCGTCTAAATCATCCACTCTTACAAATGCTAGAGCAATAATCATTTTAGCGTTCAGGCAAAAGTCTGGATCAGTATTATACCGATTGATAAAACCCAACCCTGCAATATGTTTTCTCATGTTCTGTGCCAAATAGAAAAAGCAACCTTTAATGGAAACATCTGGAAAACACTGAGCCATTGCACCGAAAACAGCCTGTTCAAAATCACAATTTATAGAAGTTGGATTTAAATTATTCTGTAGTCCTTTAATTAACTCAAACATTCTTATATAGGTTTCTCGTTGTTTATTGGGCAATAGAGCGTAAAATATTGGTAAAACTCCTCCAAATCTTTGTGCCATTATGGTATATACTTGAGCAAATAATGTGGGTGCAATTGAGAACGTACCATCTGCATACAATGTAGATGCCTGTAAGTGCTGTATCCATGTTGGTCGTCCAAAAATTAAAATTCTCGATGGCCCCACCCCCCTATCACAAAGTAAAAATGTTTCTACTCTGTTGAGCTCTGGGAAATATTGAGTATATGCCTCAGGTAAGACCAGTTCCTCTAAACTTACAGGTGCTGCCGGTGCTAAATTTGTTGTGTTCCTTTTACGCCTAACAACTTTTCGTAAAGCAGCAATATTGGGAATTGTGGCTTCGGAACCTTGAGTTAGGTTCGTTAGACAATTATTAATCACATTTATTGTGCCTTCTACGGTATTTTCTGCTCGAAGTTTGATTTTTGTAATAACTTCTCCAACTTCCACTCTTGCTGCCGAGGAGAAATGAGAGTGGATATTAATGACTTTAATAACTTCTCCATTTTCGGTATGAATCCGCACTTTACATTGTCCTTGTTGCTCACATCGCCAAAATTGAATACGCTCATTCGTTTTAGAACACTTTTCAAAAGTATATACAAAACCGTTATGAGCAAATTTTGCTTTTCTTCTTGAGCTTAAAATTGTGGGTTCCATTTTATCACTTATTTTGGTAAAATATATATAAATATAAAAGTATTGTCACTACTATCAACAGCAAATACTACTTTCGAAATTATTTAAAACAATGAATAAAAATTTGCCAAATATTTCTTTAAATAATAATTTTACTTTGCTTTCCTTTACTTAATGTATAGTTAATGAGGTCCACAAATAACACATTGAAATATTAAATTTGTTTTGAAAATTTATAATTGCAATTACTCTATCTCTTAAACGAGATTATATTGTTATAATGACTTAGAAACGTTGACTAATTAACCTAATCCTTGGATGATTGTTCTACCTGTCAAATAATGTATGTAGGTACTCAAGACTAATGACTTAGATACGTTAACTAAGTAATTATCTTAATCCTCGGATGATCTCTTCACCTGTCAATTAATTTATGTACTCAAGACTAACCTTGTTAGTTTGAATTCCTAGAAATTAGTTTATTTTAAAAAATAAAAAAAAAATGCGTTTCGAAAACGAAAAAAAAATTATTTATAAATATCTATGTGTAAAATCAAACCATGTATATCATCTTATTTTGTATACCTAACTTTGTATATCGTATAATTTAAAAAATGTCATTTGCTAAAAATTATCATTATTTAATAAAAAGCAATCTTTATGGCACTGAAACGTCCGACACTGAAACGTCCCGGCACTGAAGTGTCCTGGCACTGAAACGTCTCGGCACTGAAACAGCGGCAGTGAATCGGCGGTCCTGAATCGGCGGCACTGAAATGTCCTAGACCCCTTGGATTAAGCTTATAACAACATTAAAGAAAAAGAAGAAGAATGGCCTCTATTATTTATTTATATTTTTACGAATTCATTATTCTAAAAAGAACTAATATTAACATTAAAATATTGTATTTAATATAAATATTAGATTTTTAAGTAATTAAACCTCAAAAACCATATAACATAAAATTACAATAAAATGTCATAGTTTTATTATCCGAGAGGCTCCTTAATAGGCTTAAGAGAGGTAATAAACTGGTGGTTGGGTCCGACAGTCCGCTTAATCCCTAAAAGTGAAATTTACCTGATACTTCTGGTGTCGTGGTCGAGATCGGTTGCAGGCAATCTTATCTATATTTCATTTGTATATCTGAATTAGAAAACATTAGTGAAAAAGTGTCCACCTTGTATAGCAAAGACAAAACTTTGCCCAAATCAGACAGTTCCACATAAAAAAAACGGAGGCTACAAAAGCAAAACGGAAACGAAACGGCAAAGCACAAAAAAATCTAAAAACCAACCCTGCGAATTTAGACTTTTTTTATCCCGTTCCATCCTTTATTTTTTCTGTAGCATTCAGACTCGCAGTAGCGATGCGATTACCTCCCCGGAATCGTCGAATTGTAAATTAAATTCAGGATTTTTAGCCGGTTCATTAAAAGTTCTTGGTAAATCGTGTTTATTGCTTAGGAAAATAAATACTACGGACGATGGCCGTCGGCCCGCTCCGGGATTTCCAGTCTTTCCAGTACTTATCCGGGGATTAGGACTTTGGAAAAGCGAGATAAGTTATATATTTCGGGGGTTCTCCGAATACACAATGTAGTAATGAAGCAATTAGGATAAGAAGGTGGCAGATGCGTTGAAGAAATACATTTAAGTGTGTTGAGGGGATTGTTTCTAAATTTGGGAGTGATGCTAAATGAGAGAAGCCAAGATGATTAGTTTAGTGTTGAGGATTACAAAAGGCTATGAAAAATATCTTAATATTAATGAAGAGAAATATGAATTTATCATTATACTGGCATAATATTAATAATATTAATAATAAATACATCACCAAGTAACTTAAACTACTAATTTCCCATTGGATAAAAATAATTCTGTGTAATTATAAAATGTAAATAGCTCTAAAATTTTGATTTCCAGAGAGATATTTTTCTGACTCCTAAAAGTTATAAACACAACAAACAGTTGAAAAATAAAGTGATATTTTGACCTGTAAAACAAGTGTCTTAAAGGCATTTCTCATTGCCCAAGAAACTGAGGACAGATATTATGAAATAAAATTAATGTGAAGGAAGTGTCCTTAAAATGGTCTGCGTAAGCCATAAATAATCAGCAAATTAAAAAAATCCTGCCAAAAACGTACAAACATGTTGTCTAAAGTGTTTTTTATTATATTTACAGTGAAACCTGTGTAAAACGGAATCGCACGGTCGTGCACCGATTTTCCGGCATATACAGGATTCCGCGTTACACAGGGTAGATAAAAAATTGCACATAGTAGATTTAAAAAAGTGATGATTTTATTAAAAAAAAATCTAATATACGTACATTTAATATATAGTTGTTATTATTACTATGTACCTACATATTTTTATTTATTATTAGAAACAATATAAATTATTATTTATTCCACATTTCTATCAATGTAAGTTGTTTTTTATTCTTTTGTAATACGTAAGATGATTCCATGAATGTCCGTAATTCTAAAATCTTCTTTCTCATCGGTTCGCTCTCTATTCTTTGGGAAAAATCCTCTAACGGTGCAACACTCCTCAAAGCTTTAGAAAAAAATTTTATCCGATCGGATTCTTCAACTTCTGTTCCTGTAGATAAAAATAATAATTTAAGAACAGATCGTTTTGAAAAGTTAATGGGAAAATAATTTTTTCTATCTGTTATTTTTGTGATGGTAACTGAAATCTTCCTATCTTATTTTTATTATGTATTTTAACTTTATTTCTACTTGGCCAAATGCCCAATTAGGATGGAAAGAATAAATAAAAAGTTGTTTATTTTTTTAGAGAATTAGAAAAATCGCTTACCAATTCCAATCCCATCATTATCGTCTGCCACAGTAGTTTCCACGGCAGTTTTTTCTAACACCAGTTCTTCTATGGACTGAAATCCAGCATTTGTTGTAACGGCTTCATCTAATGTGATGTAATAATGAACATTACAACCGGGATTAATTTCAGTAATTAACTCTTCGACTTCTTTTGTACTTTCGTCAATTTCGTCAACATTTTCGATTAAGTCAACGTCTCCATCTTGCTTGATTCCACATGCCGAAAAACATTTTTTAACACAATCAGGTTTAATATTTTTTACTGAATAATCAATCCATCTGATAGCATCCAAAACTGATATTTTTTTAGCCAAATCTCCTGCTGATTGAGAGAATCTCATATTCGCAATAATTGACCGCAGCACTTGTTTTCTGTAATGCATTTTGAAGTTTTGTATAACTCCATGATCGAGAGGCTGTGTTTGACTTGTGGTGTTTGGTGGTAGAAAACACAATTTTATATTGGATAGTATTATTTTGGGGTGACACGTTGCATTATCCAAAAATAGAAGGATGTGTCGATTTCCAAATTTCATTTTTTGATTTAAAATTTTTGGCCACTGTTCCATAAGAACTGATGTCATCCATGCTTTTTTATTTGCTCGCCAATAAACTGGTAGCTGAGGCACATTGGTATTGTTAAAACATCGCGGTCTGAGGGATTTTCCAATAACTAGAGGTTTTTCTATTTTTTCCGTCAGCAAAGGCGCAAAACAAAACGGTTAACCTTTCTTTAGATTGTTTGCCTCCTTGACATTTTTCACCTTTAAAGCACATTGTCTTGTCCGGCAGCGCTCTATAAAAAAGGCCAGTTTCGTCACAATTAGCAATGTCTTTTAGGGTATATCCTTTAATTAAATCTGTAATGTGCGATGTCCATTCAGTCACAGATTCCATGTCGACGTTCTTAGCTTCACCGCATATCTGATTAAATCTTATGTTATGTCGTGTTCGAAAACTTTCCAGCCATCCATTCGAAGCTTTAAAATCTACTTTTCCAAAATGGTTTGCAATTTCTCTTGCTTTTTCTTGAATAATTGTTCCAGATACAGGAAGATTGCGAGACCTTGCATCCATAAACCATTCCAAAACTGTTGAATTTACGTCGTCGTGATGTGATTCCTTTGGCTTTCTCTTAATATCGCCATTACCACCACGCATCCACTCTTCTTTAATTTTTTCCTTGTTTTTCAAAATTTCATACACTTGCGTTTTTCCGCACTTAAATTGAATAACCAGTTGCTTTGGAGTAAGTTTTTTTTTGGTCACTACATTTAATTAAGTCCATTTTAGATTTTAGCGATAATGTATTCGTTTTTCGGTTTGCCATTTTGAAATGTTTGCACTTTCACGGATAAACTCAAACTGCCGTACCTACACAATACTGGTTTATTTGTGTATTTACTGCTTTTGTACCTAAATTTCTGTGATAATAGTTCTAAGTATTGATAATAGTTCGCCCTTATTATGGGGCTTTTCGAAATCATAAACTAATTATGTAAACATCTATAAATTATTTTATACCTGCAAAGCAATAACATAAGTAGGTTCCGGCTTAACAGATTAGGGAAATTCCGTGTTCGCGTTAGACAGGGTTCCGGCTTATAAGCAATTTTTACATTACAATATGTAGGTAATCGCCAAAATTTCCGTCATACACAGGATTCCGTGTTACACAGGTTCCGGCTTACTCAGGTTTCACTGTATTTCAAAACAATTTTTACAACAAAATATAAATGTCAAAAATATATGCTTTTTTTTAAGTAAAACTGTCTCGTTTTATGGAGTATTGTGTTTGACCTTCATAAGACCGAGTGGGGTACAAGTGTACCCCAGGGTGATGTTTTTCTATGTAACTTGATGGAAAAAATTTGTATTAATTGTAGCTGCAATTATCAAAATTGTTTATGCTGTTCCTGCCTTTAGTTTTCGATTTACGACATAATTTTTGACATGGGGTTTTTCTGCACCCCAGTTGGTCTTCTATGTATGCAAAAAAAGACCGCTAAAAGAGATCGAGTGGGGTATGCGTGTACCCCACCTAGTAACTTAGTTATTTTTCGTCTTTCGCATCGTCGTCCTTGATACCTGCCACTAACTGTTGTCGGGTCGACGGGCAAAATAAGTTGTTTATATTATTCGGAGCAAGTAGTGCTTTTATAGTAAATAAACAGTATTCATTTTATGTGAAATGTGATGGCAAAAAAGGACTCGCTGAAGTACAACTCGAATCGGATGATTTTTTTGTAGATAGTGTATTAGATAAGAGTGTAAGTGATACTGAAGAACATGATTTTGTGACAGAAGTGGAGGAAGTGGATAATATCATAACAGACAACGAATATCCTGTAAGCAATATACTTTGTAGTCTAAAACTTCATATAACTTACGGGTCAAAAATGCAAAATATAATAATCAAAAGGTAGCAGCAGGACTAACGCCCTACAGTTCAAGTTTCACTAGTAAAAGAGGCCTTCTGTGTATTTTTTGATACAGATATTTAAGATAGAAACGAAGGTTTAACGAGTAAACATCTGAATTTAATATCGCTGCGTACCTTTTTAAAAATTACACTAGTTTATAGATAATTTTTAATTATAAGTTTAAGTGAAGTGTTTCGTCATAGAGTTTCCTTTGGTTTGGATAAAGTGGGTGAGCTGCATACTCCTTTATTTCTATGAATTTGATGCATTTTCATATACATTTTACGATTGGACTTAACAAAAAAGTTTAACTCTTATCAACAACCAAGTATTTGTGTATTAGTCCGGAGGCAAAATTTAATTGCATTGCAATTAAGAAAATTGAATTAAAATAATGGGGAATGACAAATCGATTGAAGATCTTTATAAGCTTTTAAGCTGCTTAAATACAAAAATAGATAAGTCACAAGAAACTTTAAATGACATTAAATCCGAAGTTTCCGGTTTGTCAGCTAAAATTGTTAAATTAGAAGAAGAAAATATAACATTAAAAAATCAAATTAAATCTTTAGATCGCAGGCTACGGAAAAATAACTTAGTTGTGTTTGGCCTCGAAACAAAGGACGCCTCTCTATCTCTGCAAAAACTAAGCCAAATATTAGAAATACCACTAGACTTGTCGCATTTTAACAATATATATTTCATTCCTAACAAAAATAATCAAGTGATTTTGAAACTAGAATTAAATTCTTATCTCATAAAAACTAAAATATTTGGCAGACTGAATAAGTTGAAGAATACCAAAATATACATCACAAACGATTTAAACGCTGAAGATCAACTCACACAAAAAACTTTGAGAGGTTTCCTTAACACTGCCAAAAATAACGGGAAAAAGGCTACAATTAGAAGTAATCATCTACTGATTGACAACAATAAGTACACTGTTGCTGACCTAGTTGCTACCCCTGACGTATTAAATAGCGAATATACTAAAGAAGAACAAGAAACGAAAGACCTTTCCTCCTTGCCTGGTCCTGAGGTTGAGAATCTAAAAAGAGTTACGAGAGCCACCAGACTAAATTCTTTCAACCTACTGAATTGAAAACACTTCTGTTGTTGTTTTTACATTTATTTATTTTTTCATATTTAATTTAGTCGTATTTATTTGGGTTAAGATATTACATTTTTATTTATTTGTCCTACCAAGGCATCAGAATTAATTTAATTACATTTTTATTTATTTGTAATTATATTAAGGGTAACAGGATAATATAAAATTAATTATTGGTAAACAAATAGTTGAAATAATTTACATTTCTGTCTCATATATTTAACAGAAACTGTTGTTGTGATCTCTTCTCCTAACACTATTTTATAATTCTTTTTTTGGGATCTGATTTGTCATCAAATGGTTATTAAGATATGTCATCTAAATGCACGATCATTGAGATCTAAATTTGCGAACTTTTTAAAATCTGGTATACAACAATTTTGATATTATAACGCTCTCTGAGACTTGGCTGAACAATAATGTTACGGACCAATGTATACATCTTCCTAATTATAAATTATATCGACTGGACCGTCTAACTAGAGGCGGGGGTGTAGCAATCTATATAAAAAACCATTTAATAAGTAAATCAGTTCAAATTGGAAACATGGCATTAGAACAAATATGGGTAAGTTTTAAGTTAGAAAATAAAACATGCGCAGTGGGATCACTCTACAGACCAGATGATTTTCCTACTAATAAATTTCTTGAAGAGTTTAATAACACTTTAGCAGAAATAAGTTACAAATTTGATTACATACTATGTCTAGGAGATCTTAATATAGATTTATTGCGGTTAACTAAAACAGGTATGCAGTTACTAGATATAGGAAAAAGTTTTAAACTGAATCAGATTGTCACTGAACCAACTCGCATTACAGCTAACAGTAAAACCCTTCTTGATGTAATTTTCTGCTCAGAGGCATTAAAAGTAGGTAATGTAAAAAATTATGAATACTCTCTAATCAGTGACCATCAATTAGTATCCTGTAATGTTAATTGTAAACAAAATAAATCTGAGCCGTTTCTTTATACTTTCCGAGATTATAAACATTTTAATCGCGATCTCATCGCTTCTGATTTTGAAGGTATTTATTACATGAATAATGTTGACGATAAAGTTAGGCATTTTAACAACCTTTTACTTTTAAATTTTAATAATCATGCTCCCATAAAAACAGTTAAAATCTCGAAAAAATATGCTGGCTGGCTCACTGATAATCTGAAATGTATGATGTCTCTTCGTGATAAAGCCCTAAGTAGATTTAAGAAAACAAATAATCCTCATCATTTTGAATATTATAAGCAGTTGCGTAATTTAACTAATAAAACTATAAATTTAGAGAAAAAAGCATACTGAGTTTAAAATTCGCAACGCAGGAAATTCCTTTTGGAAAGTACTTAGAGATTTAGACATTTATAACATAAAAGACTGTTCTAATGAGGTCCCTTACTCACTGTCTAACATTGACCACATTAACAATTATTTTATTAGTAGCTCTAGCGAAAATTCTACAATTGATATTGAACTTTTGCAATACTATCAAACACAAAAATTATATGATAACGATTTCTGTTTCGACTTAACAGATGAAAATGAAATTTATCGCTATATATTGTCTATAAAGTCTAAGGCAATGGGATGTGATCAAATCAGTATTACAATGATTTTGAACAGTTGCCCCTACATCTTACAATTTCTTAAACATATATTTAACTATTGCATAAAACACTCCACTTATCCGTCGGAATGGAAGCTGGCAGAAGTCATGCCAATACCAAAATGTACCGTACCACAAGAATTTAAAGATCTTCGTCCTGTTAGTTTATTATCAACTTTATCTAAAATTTTTGAAAAAACGATTGATAAGCGAATACGTAAGTATGCAGAAAACCAAAATATTTTTCCTCAATGTCAATCTGGCTTTCGGCCAATGCACAGTTGTATAACTGCAATTCTTAAAGTAACTGATGATATATTAACTGCAGTTGATGAAAATAAATTATGCGTTCTTGTTTTGATTGACTACTCAAAGGCATTTGATAAAATTAATCATAATTTATTATTATCTCTGTTAAGTTTCTTTGGATTTTCAGAAAAAGCAACGTCTTTAATTAGACAGTATTTAGCAAATCGTTTTCAGAGAGTTAAGTTATCTCAAAAAGTATCCAATTGGAAAAGTGTTATAAATGGGGTGCCCCAAGGATCGATTCTCGGTCCATTAGTGTTTATAATATATACCTCAGAATTATACAAATCCTTAAAAAACTGCTCAAGCCACTTTTATGCTGATGATAGTCAGATATATTATGTTTTTGATGAAAAAAACATAGACAGTTCTATTAATATAATCAACAATGACTTGGATTCACTGGTTTCATACTCTATTAAAATAGGACTCACTATAAATGCTAAAAAGTCGAATCTAATGTTTTTCGGCAGACGAGTGAAGCGGAATAGATGCCTTGACAAAGTACGAATTAGGGTAAACGATGAGCCACTGTCCATTAAGGACAAGTGTAAAAACTTAGGTATCATTATAGATTCTGATTTAAATTTCTCGTCACATATATCTATGATTATTAAAAGAGGGTTTAGTAATTTAAAATTAATATATTCTAACAGAAAATTACTGACTTTTAACTCTAAAATGGTTTTATGTAATAGTTTAGTTATATCGCACTTAAATTACGGTGATGTGGTTTATGGTCCAAACATCGGCAAATTTGATTCCAATCGATTACAGAAGTTACAAAATTCATGTGTAAGATTAATTTGTGGCATTAGGAGAAGGGAACATATTTCGCACCATATTAAAAGAATTGGTTGGTTAACCACAATTCAACAACGAGTATTGAACGCTTGCTGTCAGTTTAATTCAATTATTTCTAAGAAAACACCTCCGTATCTTTACAACAAAATAAGATTTAGGACAGACGTACATAACGTCAATATTCGTTGGAAGAATGGATTAACCATACCATTACACCGAACACGTGCTTACAGAGGTTCGTTTTCATATCAAATCGCTCATCTTTTTAATTGGTTTCATGACAAACATGGTAATTGCAGTAATAAATTAAATTTTAAGACACAGTTGAAGAATGATTTACTAAATAGTGTTATGACACCACCAGATTTTTAATATAATATTATATATTTTGTTGTTCTCTGATTTTTTTAGTATGTCTCTTATTTTTATTTTTATTTTTAGAAGTTTAGTTAGTTTTTTTTTGTTACTTAAATAGATAATTCTTGTACAAAAATTAAATGTACATGGTTGGGTGGAAGAGCAGAGTTACTTAAAGGCAGTTCATCTACCTTTAAGGAACACTGAACCCTGCCAATTGTCATAAGTCATATATGTATGCATAATGTCAATAAAAGCATTTATTATTATTATTATTATTATTATTATTATTATTATTATTATTATTATTATTATTATTATTATTATTATTATTATTATTATTATTATTATTATTATTATTATTATTATTATTATTATTATTATTATTATTATTATTATTATTATTATTATTATTATTATTATTATTATTATTATTATTATTATTATTATTATTATTATTATTATTATTATTATTATTATTATTATTATTATTATTATTATTATTATTATTATTATTATTATTATTATTATTATTATTATTATTATTATTATTATTATTATTATTATTATTATTATTATTATTATTATTATTATTATTATTATTATTATTATTATTATTATTATTATTATTATTATTATTATTATTATTATTATTATTATTATTATTATTATTATTATTATTATTATTATTATTATTATTATTATTATTATTATTATTATTATTATTATTATTATTATTATTATTATTATTATTATTATTATTATTATTATTATTATTATTATTATTATTATTATTATTATTATTATTATTATTATTATTATTATTATTATTATTATTATTATTATTATTATTATTATTATTATTATTATTATTATTATTATTATTATTATTATTATTATTATTATTATTATTATTATTATTATTATTATTATTATTATTATTATTATTATTATTATTATTATTATTATTATTATTATTATTATTATTATTATTATTATTATTATTATTATTATTATTATTATTATTATTATTATTATTATTATTATTATTATTATTATTATTATTATTATTATTATTATTATTATTATTATTATTATTATTATTATTATTATTATTATTATTATTATTATTATTATTATTATTATTAATATTATTATTATTATTATTATTATTATTATTATTATTATTATTATTATTATTATTATTATTATTATTATTATTATTATTATTAATTATTATTATTATTATTATTATAAGGAAATGAAAAATACAATTATCACTGAAACAAACAGAAAAGCCCAAGCATGGTACGAAAATAAAAATGTACAATTTGTGCCTATTATAGGAGAAGAAATTAAAGCTTTTATGGTTTATTGTTTATTTTGGGGGCTCTTCATTGCTCAAAGGAGCCTCTTACAATGCTTTAGAGCCAGGATCCTATATTTTGTCCACCAGTAATATCCGCTGTAATGTCTTGAAATAGATTCAAGCAGATGTTATTCTTTCTACGTTTTGCAGACATAGCCTTGCAGACACCTTAGGAGTTGTAGTCGGTTGAATCCATAGCCCCATTCGCCAAGCTTAACTAACGTATGCACCAACATTTCCTCTTCTTCATAGGTTATAACTGTAGGATTTCCAACAGCTTTACACTTAAATCCCTTAAAATGGTTCATTAAATATTGTCCGGTTTATGCCATAACGTTGAGCGGTTGGCCTAAGGATTACATTGACCATGTCAATGTTGGACTAGGGGCTAACATTGACACTGTCAAACATAACCTTAAATTAATTTTCATAAACTTAATATTTAAATTTACAAAATCACTAACGGATAAAAAAACTGATTTGTTATATTAAAATTAGAACCTAAATTACCTTTAACACCAAAAATTCGGGCCTGTTGACTCAAAATTCACAAAGTTTTCTATGCAAATATTGGGAAAACGTTGAACATCAGCTGTTAAAAGCAGCCGTTATGAATCCACAGGTTGGCTGCGGAGCATGCGCATTACTTTTATACAAAGCCGTCGGATGGTAATAGAGCACCATAAGGAGAAAACGGTCTGGCTACCAATGCAGTCACATTTTCGATTGGATTTAGAAATTGTGTCAATGTTATACCAATGTCAATGTTGGTCCGCGATGACAACACTCGTTTTACATAAAATATTGTCCCATTTTAAGGACACCTGTTGTTTATAATATTACATAGCGAAGTATAGAGATATTTTACCTGATGAATCAGATGAGTCAAATAAAGATTAAACATAAATATGTAGATAGTCTTTCTTTGTTATTTTCTTTATACTTTTCTATATATTTTTGTTTGTTTAAAACTGCTTAAAATTACAAATGTTTGAAATGCATTTCAGTAAAATTTTGTGAAAAGGAGTATATGTACTTTTTTTTCAAAAAAAACCGTTCTAATATTTTTTTTTATATTAGGATAAAAATTGATAAATATAGCCTACAGAAAATTTAAAACAATCCATACTTTATTAAAAAAAGTATTAGGTTATTCAATTATTATATTAAAATTAAATATTTGAAATATTAAAAAATTTAAAACTAAATTATCTCAGAATCAATATTTTTCTACTTATACAGGGTATATATAGGAGTAAAAGTTTATATAAATATAGGTCCGAAAACGTTTCTTTTCTGAGATACGAGGTGTTAAAAGTGAAGTCCTGAAGACCCAATTCTGTAAATCTTTCATAAACGTTTATAGATAACTAACTGAAATTTTGTACAAATGCTTACCTTTTTATGATCTATTTAATGGACTAAATTTCAGTTTTTAATTACCTTCATAGGTGGGTAAATTAGGGGTCGCTTAGGGTAAAATTGCCCTAAGTTTTGTTTGTTAAGAGTTTTTAACATTTTAGACTATAAAATTTGGAAAACCATTGTTTTCATTCCCGAAAGTGTAAACAATAATGAGTAGGCCTGTGGAATCAGAAATTTTAATTTTTTTTAACTTTGGAAAATCGGCGACTAAAGACATTTTAGAAAATATTTACAAAAATATGCCATCAGGACTTTACTTGTAACTCCCTGTATCTCGAAAACGAAACGTTTTCGGACCTATGTTTACATTAATTTTTACTCCTATTTTAGGATGTAGATTACGCTGTTAAAATATGACCGTCTAATTTCGAGACACCCTGTATATGTATGTGAACATGAGCCATTAATATTTTTACTACTATCTTTAGTAAAGTCAGTTCTAGAACTTAAATGATCTGCGCATGTCCAGATGTTAAAATAAGAGAGGCGCTAATAATACTGACCTCAATTGAACTTGCAATATATCTATTTATTACTATAATTTCTATACATTAAATATTATAAATTAGCCATAAATTCCACTTTAATAAGAAAAAAAAAATGTACCTTTGTTATAAAGAATCTTAAGAGATAGAAAAATTCAGTTAAAAGTTACCTACATTAAGTTAAAAGTTTTAAAAATGGCGTAAGAAACAGTTCTTAACGTAACATAAATAAACTCTCTCTCTATATCTCTCTATTGCAACATATTTTCTGTTTAAGTAATTAACTTATAGAATATTGTGTTTGTATCTTCCTTTAGATCTCGCAAAAGATGTTGTTAAATAAATCCAACGAAATTAACATAAAACCAACACGGTCCGCTAGTTAGGCCCGACAATAAGAGAACAGCCCTTTGTAGCAGGAAATCGAACTTAGATGCGAAAGAACAGCGAGAGCTCGCACGTTTATCTCCTGCTGTACTCTCTTTGATTCCCCCTTATTATTATGTACAACGTGCGATGTCGTTCCGCTTTGATTTATTTATAATCCTCCGTTTTTTTTTTGCAGGAATATCCGTTAGTCCCGAAAAGATATTCATCATGCTGCACACGTTCATCATCCTGCTAGTCCTGCTCTTTCGGCATACGCCAGGTTAGAAATATTTTTCTATTTCCGTTTTTTGGACCCGCGCCAGATATTTTCCACCGAAAGACTTTGCAAAAGAAAAACAAAAGTAAGTGAATAGTGAATGCGGTTTTTTTTTTTGATTTTCGGAAAAGTGGATAGTTGGAGTGAATTTAGTGTAATAAAAAGATTTAAAATGGACCGACTTGCGCAAGTATTTGTCAAATATTTGTGATATATGTGAGAATATCATGTCCCAAAAATATAATGCAATAAAACTAGGAATGTTGGACTACAATATGAATGTTATTTGGTATATATGTAGTTTTCTAGAATAAAATACCCCCAAGCTGGATGAATGTTTGAAATTTTTCATTTATTTTTGTTTTATAATAGATTTTAAATAACGAAAACTGTATTTAATCCTTTAAGATTATTATGTATTTTTATAATTATATTTTTTAGAAAATTCCGAGTTCTACGAGGTGTCACAAAGACCACGAAAACGTTATAAATTCAGCAGAAACATTAACTTAACAAGTAATAAAATATTAGTTTGTTTGAAGATATGCTCTAGGGTAAGTCCGGGTGAGATGTCCTACAATTCGAAAAATAAATATTTTTTTAAACTGCAAAATCTCTATGTCGAAAACAAATGATGCAGTGGTAAAAGCAAAGTTTAGCTAAGCATTTTTCAAACACAAATTAAATTATATCACATTTAACGAAAAAAATATTCTGTAATAAAAATAGAACATTGCCATCTCTCCCGGCTTATCAGGGATAGATGGCACAAAATAAAATAAAATCTTTGAATTAAAAGAAATACAGAAAATGTCTTTTAATTAGTTTTGGCTATATTTCCCACATGAGTCACAGTTATTTTTAAATTTAGTGCAATTTTCAATGCAACGGATCCAGTCATCTAAACGTGTTATGGTGTTGTAGTTCTTCGAACATCCAACACATTTGTTCTCAATAAATTCCTCATTGATGTCGCTATCAATGTCTTCTTTAGATTCAAAATCTTCATCTAACTCAGATGAAGGCAATGTAGACTTGGTTTTCTTTGCACTTTTAATTGGTTTTAAAACATATTTGATATGTACTGCATCTTTCTTTTAATTATCTCTCCTTCTCTATATTTTCGGGTGAAGTTAATATTGTTGCAACATTGCTAGAGGAATTATAGGCAAGGGTGAGATATTCTTCCGAATTTTTTTAGCAGATTAAGGCGATCAGGTATTGAAGATGGAACATGTCGAGGCTTAAGAGATTGACGATCAAGTACTGAAGATGAACTGGCTTGCGAATCAGAAGATCAACATTAAAGTGCTAAAGATTGATTGGACTGTGGTTTAGATAATCGACAATCAGAATCTATGCAATTATCTTTAAAAGGCTGAGCACCTATTGTAAAAGTTGCTGCTGCATCAGAAACATGACAGGCACGTTCCGGTTATGGTTATAAGGAAAAATTCCCATGAATTTAAATGAAGAAACTGCATTGTCATTAGTTGCTGCTTTTGTCCATGCTTCGAACAATAGTTTGCTATATAGCAATCTGGATATTTTTCGGCTTTGATTTGTTTTCATAAAAGGGTAACAAGCTTTGTTTAATGCAGATTTTATTGATTTAAAAACTCCACGATTCAACGGCTGAAGATAATGATTAGTATGGCTAGTTAAGCCCAATAAAATAATATAATTTTTTTCCAAAAGTTGTAATAATTCGACACTGCAGTGAGATAAATAACCATCGACGATCAAAAGTGTTTTTCCTACTCCTTTTCTAGGCAGAAAATGATTTTTCAACCATAATAGAAAAATGTCTGTGTTCACATACGCCGACTTCTGATTTATGTAAGTTACTGATCCGTTTGGCATACCATCTTGGAATTAATCCTTTTATACTTGCCTTTAAACTCTAGAAAAGTATTTTCTGTATTGCAACCTGCGATAATCGTTAAGATTTCCTCTTTTCTCCAGATTTAATTGTAGATACATTTTTTGATCTTTTTTGGACTACAACATAACCCACCTTATTATTAAACTGTAGTCCATTTTCCAATTATAGATGGTTCACGGTGATGTGAATAAGATGTTTTCTTCTAGAATTACATGTAATGGTTGAAAATAAGTCAAGACGTTTTTACGGGACATACCTTCAGCTCGGGATACGAAAACTCCTTCAGCCTTTCTCACAGATACATCTGGATGACGTAACAGAAACAAATTTATCTAATCGTAACCAGCTTTGTCTTTCTCACGGTTAAGTCTATAATTTAATTTAAATTTAACTGTAAATTAATATGCCTTGGTCCTCAAATCATCTCAAGTGGGAGCAAATCATCTGTTTTGTAGCTTTTTAGTGTGAGCTACTAACTTTAACTCATTAGCCATTCCTAAAGTTCCTGTTGGTCCCATAGGTTTTTTTTGATGCGTCATCATACTGCACTCGACGCTGCAATGCCCTTGATGGTACATAAAAAGTTTTGAAAGCCAAGTTAACTCATTCCTCTTCTTACTGCGGTTATCGCACGCTGAAGAGCATCTTCCGACCAAGAACCTCTTATTGAACCTGGTTGTCTGATATATTTCGTAGGCATCTGAAAAAATTTAAAAATAAATAAATATAACATACACACTAAGACTATGTTTTTAAATTTTATTGTAATGTTTTGTATCAAAATATAGTGAGGCATCTCACTAGACTAACACTGTGCCATCTATCTCAAATACCGGGTTAGATGTCACATCCTATATCAAAGAAACTACGTGAGCTATCGGATTTACTGATAGAACATTACATAACCTTAAACTATCAAAACAAACTATTAAAATCACCTCTTAACATAACTGCAATAGAAATATACAAACATTTATATTGTTACACAGGTTTTTGGTATCATAATTTTTTTTTCAACTCAACTTTAACAACAATTATACAACTGATAACATTAACATGTAATGTCTATCATAAAACTGAAAATCTGACGTCAGGATTATCCTTATATAGCTTCTCAAACCTTCTTGAACTGTCGTCTAGAATATTCTTGGCGGGTAATGACATTTCTGGTTTATTCTATCTTCTTTTACTTGTACTTTTACTTTTGATGACCGCAGCACACTCTAACATTCGCACTTACACCTTAAATAAAAACGAACAAAATCTATTGGTCAAGGGGTATCTCGATAACCAAGAAGGCACCTTAATTCTTGATACTGGTGCAAGTAAGTCTTTTATTCGAACAGGGATCCTGCATCGAAAACTACGACCAACTCAAAGAATCTTAGTTCTGGAAACAGCTACAGGGCACACTACTCCTGTTCTAGGCGAGACATCAGCAACCGTACAGATTGGTAATACCCTGATATACCACCTATTTTTAATGGCCAATATTAAAGATCAGTGTTTCCTGGGTATGGACATTATGCAAAATAAGTTTATCGTCGACTTTCAAAACAAGATCTTGGTAATTGGAAATGAGGAAATTGTCCTAAATTCGGAAGAAAAGACTCAACCGATAAAGGTCCTAGTAGAAGAAGACAGAAGTACCCCAAAATTCTGAAGCTGTCGTCTCGGCGAGACTTAGCGAGAAATCACACGGCTTGCATGTGGACATTGTCGAAAGTGAAGAATCCGTGAGTGACGGAATTCTGGTAGCTAGATGTCTCGTTAACGTTGATCAACTTATTCCAGTAAGGGTTGCCAATTTAACGAAGAGGACATTCAAACTGAAGAAAGGACAAGCAATAGGGCTCTGTACACCGATGGAAAACATAATCAAGTGCGAAGACCGTTCCACGGGGAAAGCCACCACAAGTAAGCTTCGTAAAACAGCTAGTTAAATATTATGACCACCTGACAGGTGAAGAACTTAGAATAGTCAAAAAATTCATCAATACCAACTGTGACATTTTCGAGACAGGAGAATCTACAGGATGTACCAGTCTTGTTCAGCATAGAATTTATACAGGTGATGCAAGGCCAATACGACAAGCACCTAGAAGACTTCCATTTGCTAAACAAAAAGAAGTAGCAAATATGATACAGGACATGATGGCTGAAAATATTATTGAAGAAGGTTATAATCCCTGGTGCTTACCTGTGGTCCTAGTAACTAAGGAAGACGGATCTACTCGTTTCTGTATAGACTATATCACCGCTGTCACCAATGTTACACAGGTTTTTGGTATTACAATTTATTTCAACTCAACTTTAACAACAATTTTACAACATTAACATGTAACGTTTATAATTAAACTGAAAACTGACGTCAGGATCATCCTAATATAGCTTGCTTGACCCTTCTCGAACTGTCGTCCAGAATATTCTTGATGGGTAATGACATTTCCAGACATTTCTGGACTATTCTATCTTCTTTTACTTGTACTTTTACTTATGACGACCACAGCACACTGTAGGGCGATAAGTAACATTCCACTTCTTTTTCAATCTGTACGTTTCCTATAATAGCCACAGGCTACTGCAGGGTGCTGCGTAACAATATATTTATCTAAACAATTTCAAACGTGTTTAGAACATTTTAAACTTGATAACATACCTTAATGATACACTATTGACACAGTACTCTTCTAATTATTTACATGTATTATTAAATGACGAACTGGCGTATCGACAGCTCTATCTGGCATCGCCTAGCCGAATAGCAGCACTTTGCCATCTATCCCGGTGGGACATCTCACCCAGACTTACCCTATATAAAAGGACCAATAAAAATATAAACGATTACTACCTAAGAGCTCTCACATGAAAAGGAATTAATTGGATATCCATGTGGGGGAAGGAAAATTAAAACCTCTAAAAAGAATAAATTTATTTAATAAAATTTAAAAATGTTTTTAACAAACGAAGGTAACAAACGTTAGAGCTCTGCAAGATTTTTCAAATATTTAATTTCATGATTTATTTAATTATGTTTTGTTAGAGTCGTCATTAAAGTATTAATAAAATTAGCTTTCAAATAAAGTGTCACATTCAACAATACGTAACAGTTTTTATCGCGCTAGAGGGAGCTAAAATTAAAAGTAACACAATGAAAAGTATTATTTAGAGTGACAAGTTAGAGGGGAATGACAGTTAACAATATGATGAGAAGATGTCTTCCTTTAATCAAAAATTTTGACGCAATTTTCAAAAATAACTCTGTTTCGTTTTGGTCTGGCGACCCTGTGTACAGGATTTTTTTTAACTGAAGTCGTCGAAATAAACATCTTCAAAAAATATAGTAATAAATAATCTAAAGTTGGGTTTGGACTTGTGTATCAAAAATTAGACTAAATTTGAAGTTTGTTTGTTTTTATCTTTTAGACAGGACTGTATAATACTTACGTTTGTTCAAAATATTTTATAATTTTTTATTAATTTTTAAAATTTAATTACAGATTTAATTAATATTCTTTCCTCTTTATGGAAATCCAATCAACTACTTTCCTTGTGATGGTTCTTGGGTATTCTCCATGTATGTTTTATATTACATTACAAATTGTTATACCAGTTAATCATTTTTTAGAACTTATTTTAGCTATCGTCTTACTACATTTTTAAAAATAAAACTCCAATTTTAAATTAAAAATCTTTACAAAACCTTTCCTGCAATGTTTTAGTAGCTGTATATTTTCTTTGTGATGTACCTCGTATATCAAATATTCTCTTTTATTACGAAATTCTAAACAATCATTGATGTTTATATTTTGGTATTATTACAAAAAAAATGTTATCTTTAATTTGTTGTTACACATCCTAAACTTTTATTTTGTTACTTTCTATATATATTGTCCAATATGTACAGGAAATTTGAATGTTAAAATGAGACCAAAAACCTTTTTTTTTTTGTTTTTAATTAATAATAATTTTCGCAGTTGGTAGAAAATTTATACAGGGCTGAAGACAATAATTCGTTAGTTATTATAATAAATACATACATTATTAACATATATACGAATTTTAATAAAAACCTATTTTGAATGGGTATATTACTAGTGAAGCCATATTTACTGTACTACTCGTATTGAAAAACGAGGATAAACTGAAGATGACGATGAAACCCAAGAGGCAGAGATTTTTCCATTTTCTTTTATTATATTTTTTTAAATTTCTAGACTTATATGAAACTGATATTTTTTCAAATATTCATTTGTGAATAATATTCTTCAGTTATGATATATATTCATCATGAAATAATTATAAGTAATTTTTATTCTATCGGTCAAAAATATCAGTAGAAATGATGTATTTGGAAAAACAATGGAAAATGTTAGAAAATATGTATACATAATATATTTGCACATTATTCATCTTTTAATATTAAAGTGGATTTTAATTTAAAGAGTTTAATTAACATTTTCATGTATTCTTACATATTTTTAAACACAATCACTCGAATAAAAAAATAGAAACTGTAGAAAGCAATTAAAGATGAAATTCATAATAATAATTTACAAATTAAAACATTCAAATTACCTGTACTTATATTCTGGTTACAAAAATCGTTGTTATACTTACCCTCTAATGACAAAAGTTCTTTTATTTGAACTAAAATTTGATGAAATCAAATAAACAACAAAGTAATACCCGATGATAATGATGTTTAAGATGCATTATCTTCTAAATGTTGACATTAAGAATCAGAAATAGAAGAAACTATGTTGTAGAAGTCGCAACAGCATAATTTTATATAAAATTTGTTATTTTTATTCTAAATAACAATATATAAGGGCAGGCAATATAATAATGTCATTGGATTACATTTTCTTCTGCAGACATATATTGTAGTGTTTATCTCTGCAACCAATTACTTGACTTAAGGCTTCTTGTAAGTATTCTGCTGCTTTAAATTGTGATAGATTTATAGAGCCTAATTTTTGAAAATATTAAACAAATATTAAAAGCAAAAGACTTGAAAAAAAGCAGCTCCAAAATATTTTTCCATGTAGTTTTTGGTCTTAGGGCCACCACATTGTAAAGCCCAACCCTCATTATTTTATTGTCCTGCCTATTTTTATTTCCATTCCAAAAGTGTTTATTGGTTTTCTGTTAGTAATAAAACTGTTCTTAAATGAAAAATGTTATAATTGTTTCTGAAGTTGCAGCTAAATTATTGATTTTGTAAAAAATAATCAAAACTGTAAGTTTCCTATTAATAAAATGATATTATAATTCTTATTAGTTGTTTTTTTAAATTTTCTCTGAGAAATATTGTATGCTAAGGTAAGTAAAATTTAAAAAAAATTAAATAAATTTCTGCTTGTTTTCTGACCGACAAAGTCCAATTTAAAAGTAATCAGACTTTTTCGAGTCTTATGTAAAATGTTTTTGTTTATTTTAATCCCATATTTTAATAGCTTCAGCTTCTCATTTTCTTATTTTTCTGCCAATGTTTTGGTTATTTTTTTGACATACTAATTATTGAGATAAACTCAACGTTGCACCTTGCGCCGCCCTTGTAGCGTTGCATCTTACATTAATCCTGTACAATTAATTATTTACGTTCTAATCAAAGACATTACAACATATATACAAAATGTTTCATTCATAAATCCCATACAATTGCGGACTGTTATTGTTTTAAAATTGTTAGTGAGTGGAAGAGAGAAAGACAGATCTCTTAGGACCGGCTGGCAACGTTGTAAACAGTGTCCATATTATGCTCGCCAGTGGCGTAGAGTTTTAAACTTACCAGTATTGTCAGAGTAGTATGTTAAAAAATACGTAAATATGTAGGTATATTTTTTAGTAATATGATTTTTTCATGTAGGTAGATTAGATTAGACTATGAGATGGACGTTATTTGTCCTTATCCACCGCGACCTTTTCAGATCTATTGTGGGACTACTGTTTGTTTTAGAGTATGTCGTCTAGCCTGGTCTTTTTAATTAGTCTTAGTAGCTTTGACAGTGGCTCCCGCATGTAGTTGCATGCAATTGGCTTTTCTTCGCCCAATGTTAAAAACCTCGTTCCAGCCAGGCATTCACATTGGCACAGGACGTGGAATATTGTTTCCTCTTCTTCTTCACAGAACCTGCACAAAGTTGCTTCTTCTGCTGGATTTATGACACTCATGTGCCTTTTGAGGCGACAGTGTCCAGTAAGAAGGCCTACTCTTATCCTAACAATTTGACGCTTTTGATCCAGTAGGTCTTTTGTGAACTTGGCCGATGGTTCCTTGATGAACTGTTTGGCCTGTCTCAGTCTTGGATAGTTGTTATACCATTCCTGAGACTCTGTTTGCATTCATTGTTTAATGGATGCCTTAGCAACTCCACAGAAGGGTTCGGGGCATGTCATGGCTTTACCTGAGCCTCCTCGGGCTAATTCGTCGGTTTTTTTCGTTGCCCTGATATCCCTCATGGCCTGGAACCCAGGCTAAGGTCACCTTATTTTAACTACTTAGCTCTGTCAGGTCTTCTAGACAGTCTTTCACCAGTCGTGATTTGATTTCTGGTGAGAGAATTGCCTTAGAGCTGCTTGGCTATCAGAGTATATGACAATAGTTTTGCAAGATACTTGCTGATTTTTCATGTAGGTAAATTCAAGTACAAGTAAATTCAAATACAAGCGAATTCAAGTTACCTTTCGATTTTTAATATTTATTGGTTTATAATTTATTGGCATTTACTATATATTTGTCTGGTATGATATTAACCAAAATTATTTAAAATTTTAATAACATTAAGTATCTAAATAAAACACTGTCCTGAAAATATAAAATTTTTTAATTAATAATTAAAAAAAAAACATGGTATGGCAAAAAATATCAAAAAAAAAACTGTAAAAATTTTTAAAATAATGTTTTAAATATATAAAATACTAAAATTTCATTTAATTTTTTTATGCTTAGTTATTAATGTTATAACTTACTGCAATGTTTCTTTTTGCAGCAGGTGGTGTTCCAAAAACAGTTGAATCAAAACTAAAAACCCATACATTAGATATACATACATATAGGTAATAAATAATGTTTAGAGGTGAACAAAAAATTAATATTTTGTATTTTTACCTGTTGGATAAGTCATCCAAAAATAGAAAGCCCTCACACCTTCTGGAGTTTGCATCTTTTCTAATATATCTAGTACCATTTGCACGTACCAAAACATTTTCAGGAATACAGTGTTCTAAACACAACTCTGGGTTTTTACGAAGGGACTGATTTTCAAGGATTCCTATTAGAGAAAACCAAAGTTTTCTTTTCTCAGGATCTTGCGGAAACCTAAATAGAATAATAAAAAATATGTATAGGTGCTCAATAGGTAAATCATTTTTAAGGTATTCTACATTTAACGTTAAATTTTCTTTGCTACTATTCAATAATTATTTATTGGTATAAGAAAAATTTACTAATTTATAAAAGGAATATTGCTTTAGAAACTGTTTTAAGACTGTTTTAGACTACACAAGTTTTTGATACAATTTCTTGTACAATTTAAATTGTATATTATCAAACCTGCAGTAAATTGTCTGAAAAATTAGATTGGATAATCATTTTTCAAACAATTTACTATGTGATCCTATATAATTTAAATTCTATAAGAAATTGTATCAAATCTTGTACAAGCCCTACTCCACTGTGTAACGTTCATTTTTGGCCACACGAATTATTAAAATTGTTTTGGCTTACCTGGTTAATCATACGAAAAAAAAAAGGGTAAAATCGTATTGATGATATCACTATTATTTTTGTCATTAACTAATTTCACCTGTATTCTAACTTTCGGACATCATTATTACAATTTATTTCATCTCACCACTAAGTAAAAGAATGGTAGTTCTCCTAAAAATAGACCAAGTTTCGTTGTTAATTTATATATATTATGTATTATAGTCTCACCTTGGGTAATTAATTATTTACGATACCATTCTTTAAGAATTTCATTGCTTATTTTTGTTATTAGGTTAATATTTTTTAATTGTGACAGTGAATGACATAAACGTCACTTGACGACAGAACACCGACAAGTGTCATGTTTGTAGGACATTCCAATATCGGGCTCAGAACCCGAGGTAAGGTGGTTTCACAATGAGCGATTTTAAGTCGTGAGGGATTTTTTTTTGCGATCGCTGTTGTATTAATTTTTGTCGGGAACAGTTTCCCAAATGTAGTTATACTGTATATATAGTTTTTAGGGTACCTTTCGTAAATGGTCTGTTAAGTTATATAGTGGGGAATTCTTGAGGATGAATTTCTGAACCCACTTGGCTTGAAATTTATCGGAAAGGGATTTCGGCCATTTTGGACGGCTGACGTATTTTTTTTAGTCAGTGGGTGTTGAATCACGAGAAAGACGAATTTTGCGTGGAAGTAGAATTTTGTTAATATTTAGCCCCATCGGCTTACCTAATTAAAGGGAATTTTAGATTCTACTTCATGGTTAATTGTGTGTAATTGGACATTTCGTATTTTGAGAGGAATTTTAGTGTATTGGTAAATTCTTATGGTCATTGGTCCAGCCCATATCTATTATAGGATTTTAACGCAATAATTGGAAGTTCACAGCATTTGGAGTGTGGAATATTGTTGTGCTGTGGATCATCTCACGTGTTTCTCATCCTTGGAAGGCTACCAAGTTAACCCTTTACGAAAAAGGTATGTTTTGTATATATTTGGTTATTTTTGAAAGAGTAAAACCAAATTTGGTAGATTTTCACACTTTTATTTTAAAAATAATTTTTTTTTTTTTTTTTTTTTTAAACACTAACATGACATATGTTTCTAAGTACAACTTCTTTTTCAAATGTGACTTTACAATTTGGTATCCAATATATATACGAAATAATTTAACAAAACAAAGTACTTAAGAAAACATCAATAACATTACAAAATAAACTAACTATTTAAAGTAAATAAGGGTACTTAGGTAATTATAATATCCATCAGATAACAATAAGATAGCCCATTACCGGGATTATCATTTTCTACATGTAAAATTTCAAAGTTGTCTGTAAAAGAATGATTTTCAGCTAAAATATGATTTGAGTAAGTAGAATTATTTTTGTTTTTTGTATAGCTATTATAATGTTCGGAATAGCGTTTTTTGAAAGTACGGCCTGTTTGACCAATATACAATTTTGGACAACTACCACAATTTAATTTATATACCCCCGATTTATTATTAGGATTAATTTTACCCTTATTGTTTTTAATATACTTCCCAAGCGTATTATTGGTTTTAAAAGCTACGTTAATATTTTGGTTTTTTAAATATGATGATACCTTTTCACTAGGAGCTCCTATATATGTAAGACTCTTATAATATAAGGGCTACTGTCATAATTTTACTTTTTTAATTTATTCATTATTAAATGTTCCAGACTTAACGATCAAGTTCAGCGATCTCAGAAGACCCGTGTGGGGGCAGAGATTTAACAACCTCTTCCTATTTATGGGAGCTTTAAAGTATATCAACGGTGTCTGAAGTCCTTTGTGTATTTTTCATTTATTCTTTTTTTATAACCACTTAATGCTGGAGTAGTGATTCTTCTAGTTGCAGAACATCTGGACTGCTTCTACGCTTAAGTTGTAAATCTTCAGTTATTAAGAACTACAGTCAAATTTAACCTTTTTCTTCATTTTTACATTTTATTTATTTTTTTTTTATGATAAGACTTAACATATAAGTTAAGCAATCTCAGAAGACCCGTGTGGGGGCAGAGATTAAGTAACCTCTTCCAACCTGGGAGTTTAAGTAAATAACCTCTGTGTCTAAAGTCCTTTATATGTTCATTGTATTTTAATTTTTTTTTTGATATTTTTATTTAGTTCTATGAATTATACTTAATTATAAAATTTCATGGTTTAATAATTTTCTTTTGGGTAGTTTGGTCTTAACTAAAAGTTAAGCAGATATCGCCTTCCAATTTGGAGAGGGTTATAAGCTTATAAGGATTATAAGTTTACTGTTTTACAATATATGATGTAGTATAGGTGCGGTTGTGTACAAGATTTAAGTTAACTATTATTTTATATTTTATGTAAGGTGGAAATTAATATTTTGCGCAAGCGTCATGCCTGGTACCAAGCTAACGACGAACCGTGCCATATTTTGATACATTTAATAATTTATTTTGGGTTTTGCATATACATATATGGTGTAAACTTTCCCTTTAATTTCCTCCAACTTTTTTTTTGGATTATCTAAAGCCATTAGGTAATTAATTAGTTTTAGTAATTTGTCAAACTCATAATAAATAATTGTTGACATTTAAAGTTAATATATTTAGTAAATATTTTTCCTTTTTTTATAAAGGAACATAAGTTGAGGTTTGTCTTTTATTTCTTTCCTCATTTACTGGGTTTTTGGGGAAATAGGATCATAGTTTGGCCACTATATAGACCCAGTTGGCTCCTACTCATTTGTCTACTATTTCCGGAATTCTTGTAAGCCCACCCCCTAGCTGCCGTCTGAGCGATGTCGAAGGCCCGAAGGTTGACACCGGAACAGCCGAAACTTGTGTAACCGTAGTAGACAACATTTTTAATTGTAGTTAATACTTTAATAATTTTTTTTAAGTTTAAAATTTTGGTGGAATCACCGAGTTCATTTGGTAGGTTACAACTGGTTCAAATGAAAACAACATATCTTAACCTAAAAATACTTACCGATGAAACCATACATTTCGACTTAAATGATCTACCTTTTTGAACACTACACATGCATGTACCATATTTCTTTATATTTCTCACAAAAGTTCACAAAAATAGTATTTTATAAATGAATAAATCAATAATGTCACACAGAAAATGTCAGAAATACAAAATAGCTGTTAGACCTGATTGGCAACGTTGCGGCTGGTTACGGTACTACATTTCTTTCATAAAAATTGTAATTTCGTAAAATAAGATATTCAGCGTTGCCGTATTTACGGAGTTCTTCGAAACCCTAATATTCTGTTTAGATTAATATTTATTTTTTAATAAAAAATTTAGCTTTTATTAAAACTTTAAAGAATAATTTGATTAAAAACCTAATTTTATTTATATAATATAAAATTATAGTTAGATTATAGTTACCGGACACATCAAATTTTAAATTAATTTCTCCAAATAATTTTTACAGACTGATAAAATCGGCAAAGACGCAATAAACGAGAATAATGATTTGCCACATAAAAATGTAAACAATTTGGTCTCTTAGTTGTAATGTCTTTGGTTCTAATAGACAAAACGACTACGTCACTCCCTTGTGATAGATAAGTGTCACTTCATAGCCACTAAGGATTATTGCAGTTATTGCTCTCCATACTTTTTAAGTTTCTGGAAACGCAATTTTTCTCTATACTTTCGGTTTTGTAATGTACTGTCTACTGCTTCCGTGTGTAATTTCTCTTCATCTTCGGGGTATGTGTGAGAATCACCGTCTGCTGCGTCCATGTGTTTATTACACTTTCAGGTGAAAATTTCTCCATACTTTCGTAGGATTTATTTTTAGATTTTGAAGCCTCGTGCGGCATTGTACTTTTGCTGCTGGTCTGGAAAGCTGTTCGATCGGCTGGTTCTTCATGGATTTGTTCTCTGGGCATAGGTATAGTTCTCATTTTTGTCCATCCTTTTTTCGATTTTTTTCACCTGCCAGGGGTTTAGGGCTTGGGAACTTAAACATTGTGTTAGTTATACTCCCATTTATTGTGGCACGGTTCTTCGCCTTTGTTACAGCCTGGGATAAGAAGGTTTCTGGCGATACTAATATTCCTTATTAACGAGAGACTGTTAATGTTCAACTTTGCACTTTTGCCGCTATTTGTCTTTATATCATTTCGAAATCCGTCTTTGAGTCTACGCGTATATACTGTCTCGAACTCTAAGGATTTGGCTACTCCGCTGGGCTGTGCTATCTACGGCACCACTGTGTTAGAGACCCGATCGCTACTTACTCTGGCGTTTAAACAGAAGAAGAAAGAATAGTCCCAAACTACACTGGGAATTGGTTGCGTATACACTGTTTCCGGCCGAAAAAATAGCGTGGATGTTTATGAACTTTGGCCTATAAGAGTCCTAGGAAAACTGCGAGACTCGATTTCAATTCAGGCCGTGACGTCACCGTGTAGTCTTCCGTCTGACCACTGTTACTTACTGCACCATCCCCCTCATAAATTAGTAGAATGTCTTTCTTTATCGTTAGGGACAGACAATGACTTTAAAATTTCTCAGACAGTCTGAAAACAAACTCTTTAATCGGTTTCATGGATGCTTGATCGTGTTTGTCTACGATTTTTGCATAGGCGTTGCACCCCAGCCGAAGACACTTGTTTTGCGATATTTGCAATTTTGCGTAGTGTGTGTTTGCCGTAGAGCAGAAGACAGGACTTTCCTATGTAAGTATAGACTTGCCTATATAATAGAAGTTTATTTTGATTCGTTACCCCATTGTACCTATGAAGTAGGCGGTAGAATGTCTTAATAGCTCCGGCTGGTTTTCTCGTTCTATCGGCTATATTATGATGATTGAATGTCAGCCCCTTATCTAGATTCAAACCAAGATATTTTATTTTATTAGACGTTATGATAGTCTGTCCTTGTATTTTTAATTGCCTTTTTATTGCCTTTTTAATATCAGATTTTTTCTTGGTTAGTAGCAGGCTTTCGGTCTTAGCCGGATTTATCTTTATCTTGTTTTCCTCTAGATAAGGAACCAATACTCTGTTTACATGGATGTCCAGTCCTCCGAGTGCTACCTCTGCTGAGTGTTAAGTTTTATAAATGCAAGTGTCTTTGGCATATAGCGCCGTCTGTATACCATTATGTCCCATTGGCATACCATGGGTCATGATGGTGTGTTCTCCAAACTTTCCTCAGGTTTATTCTCCAAACTTTCCTCAGGCTTATTCTCCAAAATTTCTTTTGGATTAATGTTGATAGATTTCTGGCTTGCAGGCTGGGCCGTGGGTTCAAAATTACTCTTAGCGGTTTGGCTATTTTTTTTTGGCTTCGTGATATTTCGCGATTTTATTAACATTAGTTCATTCTCCAAACCTTTTTTTTTTCAGAAAATTTCATCAAGGAATCCCTTCTATATTTGGTAGATGATCCCCAGGTTGGGAGAGTTGGTAGTATTTCCTCTGGTGCTCACGTTTAAGTAGGATTGGAGATACTTGCTCTTGAATGCTTTCGGGCTGCTTATGGAGGCACGCCTTTTGGACACATTCACATTGAGTTTTGGTTTGTTCGCGACGTTTATCCGTTCTGTATATCTTTTCGAATACATTGTCTCGTATACGAGTCTGGAGGGCCCGAAGGGCTGTGACATTAACCCAGAACATTCCCGAAATTGAGGTCATACTTATCTGGCGTTTAAATAAAAGGAAAATTACATATTTTGGATCGCACAATCATAACTGACAACTGAAAATTGACGTTTCTAGCAAAAATTTACTGCAGAAAGTGTATATCGCAGCCTAGTTCAGTTCTAGATAAACTCTGGATTGCTCCTCTCGTGTCCGGCTCACCGCTTAGTTTGCCGTCCAAAAATTATTTCCGGCTAATCGGCTTGAGTTTGCATATTTAGTGAAAATGTTGCTGCTATGGAGTCTATATAGGCTTTCGTGCTGTATTAATAAAAGTCAGTCACATATGTAAAATGAGTGATTTGTGGAGTCATCCGAATCCTTCTATTCGCACGTTTCCCTTCGTAAATAATAAATGTTTCTCCTGATGTTTGCGGGGACACTTTTTCTATAGAAGTTCTAAGAAATCTGAGAAATATGCTTTTTCATGGTAGGCATGCATGTCTACACATGCATAAATGTAGTTCTGGAACACCGGTTTCACTCCAGGATGAGCCTCAGACATCTGTTCTTTATTCTTTGCAGTTTGTCGTATTGACTGTCTGTCATCGGACATCAATAGGTTAAAATTGGTTTTATCATTTGCTTATACATTAGCATTCTGTTTTCACGTGATAGCTGCTTATTTTTGCACAACATCGGGTACATCATACAAATTACACCCGTTGCTTTGGATACCTTATCCCTTATCATGTTTTGCAAATAATGTAAAACCCCTATCTAGATGCAGCCCTAGATACTAAACCGTTTGTGTTTTTTCGATTTCTTGTCCGCTGATTTTGAATTTAGTTAATCTTATACTCTATCTTGATTGTGTAAAGCCTCATCTTGTTTGCATCCAGCTAGGGTATAAGAGTTCTCTGTATTGGATGTACTATCTTCTGCTGGCGATCTCTGCTGATGCTGATATTTTATACACATAAGTATCATCAGCAAACAGCGCCATCTGTACGCCATTAGTACCCATGGGAAAAGCATGAGTCATAATTTTGTACAGACACATTAACAGTATGACACCTGTACACATTACTGCATTGTATGGTTCTGTAAGTAAGGATAACAATTTTTAAACATTTTGTATGATTCGCTTCGTTCATGGCTTCTTTAGTCTAATGGGCCATTGTAATGACCTGTGCGATCGTACTGTGGCCCTCTCGAAACATGTATTATTCCTGTAGGATTCTATTATCGTCATGTTCGATACTACGCAGTTTTGTCAAAGCTATTCTGTTTACTTTGCAATCACCGATAAAAGAATATTTGTTAAGGTTTTTCATTTCATCATCATCATCTGAATTAGGGCGTGGTTCAAAGCCCACTTGTACTGAAGCTCTAGGTTTATTGTACCCCTCATAGTTTATATCCCATCAGATTGATTTTTTTGATGAATTCAAGAATATGTCTGATGGGCGCTTTCGCGATTTCTTCAGGTTCCGGATATTGTACTCCGAAGTACCATTCCCGTTCCCATTTAAGATTCCGGCAGTGGCATAGTATGTGAATAGGAGTTTCGTGCTCCTCTTCGCATATTCTGCATAGGGAGTCATCAGATATCCCTAAGAGATTTAGGTGTCTTCTAAGGCCGCAGTGTCCCGTAAGGAGTCCTATTACGGCCTTGAGTTTGCTTCTGCTAAGGTTTAGCAGTTGATGTTGTCTGCTCGTGGATGGCCCCTCTATGAATCTTTTGGACTGTCTAAGTCCAGGAAGTTCTATCCAGAGCCTATGGTGTTCTCTTTTTATTTGTTCCTTTAACACCCATTTAACATGTTGGTATGAGATACCACATGTGGGTTCTGGTCCAATAAGAGTTTTTTCCGCTTCCTTCCTTGCTAGGAGGTCTGCTTTCTCGTTTCCAAACACTCCCTCATGTCCTGGCACCCATTCAAAGGTAACCTTGTTATGTTCTGCCAGAGCCTGGAGGGATTGTTGGCAATCAAATATTGATTTAGATTGTACTTCTACCCTTTTTAGTGCTTTAAGGGCTGCCTAACTATCTATCGTGATAACGACTCTCTTATCTCTAAGAGAGTCATTTAGCATGACTTTGGCGCAGGCATTTATTACTGTTACTTCAGCCTGGAAGACTGTTGTCAGTGACCCCAGGTTCAAACTAATTGTCCTCCCTGAGTTCACATGGTAGATCCCACCTCCTGTGTTGTTTTTCATTTTCGAGCCGTCTGTATACCAGATTGATTCGTTTTGTTTTTCCCTTTTTTCCCGACTTTTGGCCCTTTCTGGTATTTAAATATCAAAAGGTTTCTTGAAGTCGTGAATAATGGGCGTTCTATCCGATGGCATTCTTAGTACCGGATTTTAATTTAATTTCTCTAATATCATTGTGTGGTGTCCTTTTCTCAAAAGTTCCCATCCAAATCCATTAGTAAACAGCCTGTATGCTGCCGCCATAGCCTCCTTCTCCACCACAAGGTGTAGTGGAGGAAGACTTAGCAGTAGCTGCATTGCTGCTGTGGGCGTAGTTCTAAATGCCCCCGTTATTATTAGGCAGGCTAGTCTTTGTACCTTGTCTAATTTTCTGTTAGCTGTTATGCTTTTAGTCTTGTGCCACCATATGACTGATGAGTAAGGTATGACCGGTACTACAACCATAGTGTAAAGCCAGTGCATCATACTTGGTTTAAGCCCCCAAGCGTTCTTTACCATCCGTCTACAGGCCCATAGTATTCTTACAGCTTTTTCTGTTGTTTTTTCTATATGGCTACAGAAGCTAAGCTTGTCATCGAGAGTGATTCCAAGATATTTAACCTCCTTTGCCATTTTTAGATGTTGTCCCCACATATAAAGCTCCTTCATTCCTTGAAGGTTCCTTTTTATTGTGAATGCAACAACAGAGGTTTTTGTCGGGTTTGTGGACAGTCCCTCTTTTAGGCACCATCTTTCGACGATATTTAGTGCCCGCTGCATCCTTTCGGATACAACAGTCCCAAATTGGTTTTTCATTTAGTTATAATTAATTTGATAGTGTGAATATTGGTGAACGTTAGATAGTAAGATAAGTGATAGCTAACTATGATTGGTAATATAACTAAATGTTTTATTTTTGATTAACAATAATAAAATTGTAAAATAAGGGCACTAATTTTTGTCCTGAGATAGATATAATAAATAGAGAGCATTTTGTTTTAAATAATTTTATTTCTCCATTATGAATATTGGTAATACGTAATGATATGAAATTTATGTACAGTTAGTATATTAACAAATAACAAAGGTTAGTATCAGGTCAATGAATTTAATATAATTTACATTTTGTTACAGTAAAATACCATTATGGTTATGTAATTAAATGTTTGAGCTGAGGTTAATTAGACATAAAAAAAATAATAAATAAAACAATTAAAATAAATCAAATATATTTAACAAATTATATGATAGTAACTATTATTTAACGATTTGGAGTGAGGGTAGCCATATGTGAGTAGTAGGGATTAAGTGTAAAGGTTAAAGAAAAGGTCGTTTATTTCTCACAAGTCAATTTACTGGCGACCGGTTTCGAAGTTGTCACTTCATCATCAGGCACACCTAAATGGAATGTCAAGGAGTCAGTTGTAATAAAAACAATTATAAAAGCATGAACGGACTTTAACATATACAAAATAACAGAAAAAACACAAAAGAAAGTTAAACAATAACCTTGACTCACCTTGACTAATTCCATAAAGAAATTTTCCAATAAAAGTAAGTGAAACATACTTATTGGAAAATTCTCATATCGTATAGCCAACTTGTTCAAAGATTCCTTCAGAATTAGCTTTAGAACGTCCAACTCGATCAGTAGCCTGTTTGTTAGGAATAAGGATAAGATTGATCCTATGGATCAGTCTGGTGTTTACAAACTAACTTGTTTGAACTGTCCATGCTCATATGTGGGAAGGACCTTTCGTAATTTTAAAATACGCCTGAAAGAGCACACACGCTGTCTTAACACTAACACTACTGGTTTTTCTCACTTTGCTGCTCATTTGTTAGACACTGGTCACGATTTTGATTCTAGCATTGGCTTCGACATTTTGCATATGACTTCTAATAAATTCCTTCTGTATAACTTTGAGAACCTGGAAATTTAAAAAAATATTAAATCTGGCCCCTCCTGCTCTCTGAATGCACAAATTCAATTTATTAGTACCCCAACGTTCTCTGCGCTTATTTAAATTATTTTCAGACTTTTACCCCCACTCATTTGATCTTCAGTCAGTTACTTACCACAATTAACTCTCCCAATTTAGATTTTCTTTCCATTAATTTTTGCCCATTCGCATCTTATTAAAATTTTTTAGCTTATTCAAATTCTCCCACGTGGTTGTCATACGCCAAAATTTGACTTTTCTTTTTTGACATTCGTACTGTCAACCTATTTTCCGTTTCCTGTAACAGTAATTTTCTTTTTGATTATCTGCTTCAAATTTCCCTTTTTACATATGAATTTTCATATTTTCTTGTTTAGTGTTCTAATTTTCTTGTTAGTATAAAATTTTTTTGCTTTCTCATTCTCAGTTTAATATATTTTACTTTCAATAAATTTTGTCATCGCCACCTATACTCACTTTCAGTAAATAACACATCCGTTAGTACACTATTTATCCGCTAATTTAAAATTTACAGTTTACTGCATTGATTCGTTAAAAATCTAGATAGATGTCTTGACAGTCTGATAATTTTTACTTTTTTACTTTTTACTTTCAGTAATTAACATTATTTCCTTAAAAAATTTTAAACTGTTTGTGCTTGTAAAACTATTTTGTGTTGTTTAGTTAATAATTGTCTTAAATGTGTTTTATTATTTAATTAATTATTTTATTTAAAAAGACATCTGGTGGTTTAACCTAACCTACATTAAAAAATTTTTTTAAAAAATACTTATTACACATGACTTTTTTAACTCGTTCTGTTAAACTTTTTGTAGCGCTTCCTTTATGGAATTAGTCAAGGTGAGTCAAGGTTATTGTTTAACTTTCTTTTGTGTTTTTTCTGTTATTTTGTATATGTTAAAGTCCGTTCATGCTTTTATAATTGTTTTTATTACAACTGACTCCTTGACATTCCATTTAGGTGTGCCTGATGATGAAGTGACAACTTCGAAACCGGTCGCCAATAAATTGACTTGTGAGAAATAAAGGACCTTTTCTTTAACCTTTACACTTATTATTTAACGCAAGGAAAATAACAAAATAGTTTACCTGGTATTAAAGGGGAGATTCCAATAATGACACAACATACAGGGTAATGTATATAAAAAAAAATCAAAGTGACTAATTATATCAGAAAAACTATTAATTTGGCCACATTGCAGGTATCAAATCTGGAATATGCTTATCTCAAAATAGGCTTATCCTAAATTTTGTACATTTCGAAATACTCATCTTCGAGATAATTTACCCATTCCAGACTTTTGTTCCACTCTGTATTATAGTGGAACAATATGTATTTTAAACACTTTATTTACGTAATTTTTAAATTGAGAAGATTTCAGATATTTTTTTACTCTTTAATAAACTTCTTCATGTATAGATACACCCCTGAACGTGGCACGTTGTTAAAACCTCTTAAAACTAAATTCCCTTTAAAAAATCCCATTTCCAGCGGAATTATTTACCAAAACCAATTCGAAAATGATTATGACAATGGCGCGGCCCTAGAGCCAAACAAAATGTCTCGAGAACTTTCCTTTGGAGTGGACCGAAGAAGATTAAACGAGGAAAATCCCAGTTTGAAACCGGCTTTCCCTCTTTCCGAGGGCATCCCTTTTGTATCGCGGTTCCTAATCCCACGGCGTATAACAATATAAGGGAATTCTTCCACGCATTTTGTTAATTGTTTCCACTTCTTCCTGAGGGAAATGCCAATTAATTAGAGAAGTTTTTCGCCTGATTATTGGGAGTTTGGAAAAGAGCGATTATGTGAAGTGGTTTCGAATTTCTTTTTTTTTTACAAGGATGACAAAATAAAAATAACATTGTACTCTTTAGTCTGGAATTTAGGCGATAAAGTGGTTACGTGTTTTTTTATAAAAACATCAACTACTTAAAATTCACAAAATGTAAGGATCCTAAAATATATAATAATAATAATATCAAAATGACTGTGTAAACAAAACTGTTTTTCTTCTTGACAATATTTAGATAAATCGTTTTATTGTTAGTGTGGGATCTTTATTTGTTTATCCCATCAATAAAATATTTAAGCAGTTTGAAGATATTGTCGGGTGTGAAATCTTCTGTCGGGTGTGAAATCTTCTGTCGGGGTCACCAATTGTAGGAACTTTATTTGTTTATCCCATCAATAAAATATTTAAGCAGTTTGAAGATATATTTACAGAAGTACAATTATTGTAAAATGAAAGAAGACTAGCTAACTCCATATACTTAGAACCTGTGGAAGAACAGGAGGTGGTTAAAATTATAAAAGATTTAAAACCGAATAAAGCGCCTGGACTAGACCTAATTCCTTCTGAGGTTTACAAAAGATGTGTACATTATTTAAAAAATCCACTGACTTTTATAGCAAATAAAATTTTTACTACTGGAATATTTCCCAATTCTCTAAAAAATGCAGTTATAAAACCAATTTATAAAGCTGGGGATAAGATAGAAATGTCAAACTACAGACCCATATCGATCCTGTCCAGTATGAGTAAAATAATAGAAAAATCAATTAAATTCAGATTGTGTAATTTTATCAACAAATACAAATTATTATCTTCTAAACAATATGGGTTTGTGGAGGGGAGGTCTACCGAAGATACAAATTCTGACATAACATCCAAAATATACAAATCTATAGACACAAAAATGCCTGCAATTTGTATCTTTGTAGATTTTGCCAAAGCATTTGACACGGTGAGTCATCCAGATTTATTAGAAACATTAAATACCTTAGGCATCAGAGGAGTAGCCTATCAACTACTAAAGAGCTACCTAACTGATCGAGAACAGTATGTCAGTATTGGCGACTCTATGAGTGATAAGCAAACAATACAATTTGGCATTCCCCAAGGTACCGTTCTTGGTCCTATTATGTTTAATATATATATTAACGCCCTTTTTGAACTACCTATACCCGCAGAAATCATAGGTTTCGCCGACGACACGGCCATTTACTACCAAGATACTAATTGGAATACCCTAAAGAAAAAAATAATTAACTCCCTACCTATTGTTTTAGATTTGTTTCGTAACAAATTGTTAACAATTAATTTTAATAAAACAACATTTCTTCCATTTACTAGTTACGATTCAAATTTACCTGAATATGATTCAATTAATATAAATTACAACAATGAAAATGTTTGTATAAAAATGTCAAAAACAACTAAATACTTGGGAATTATAATAGATTGTAATTTAAAGTGGAATGCACACATTAGTAGTGTTATAAAGAAAATTAGATTCCATTTAGCAAAATTTAAATTTTTAAAATGTTTTTTGGATATCCCCCACTTAAAGATGCTCTATTATGCATTAATACAGACTCATCTAACCTATGGTATTATCGCTTGGGGAGGTGCGGCAGATATCCATATTAAACATTTACAAATAATACCAAAATGGATTTTAAAAATTATTTACAATAAAAACTATACTTACCCAACAGAACGTTTATTTGTAGAAGCAGAAGTTTTGGATTTGAGACAACTTTTTTACCTACGTGTAGCAATATTTCAGAAGAAGCATATTTTCCTTAGCACCCCGGTACAACATTTATACCCAACGCGTTATAAAAATCATGTGATCACCGTACCTAGAATGGAAAAGACTCTAGGGCAAAGAAGTTTTGTATATCTCGGTCCTAAAATATTTAACGCACTTCCGGTGGAATTTAAAAACCTAAATTCTATAGCTCTCTATAGGTCTAAATTACAACAATGGATATTAACTAAGCAACAACAAAAATTTCATGACTTTATTAATTTAAATATAACTAAAATCTAAAAAGAACTTACCTGCAATTATCCAATTATGTATGTATACAATAATTATTTATAAACTATTCAATGCTGTTGCTAATTTGTCTCTATAATAAATAAAAGAAAAAATAGTAAATAAAAGAAATGCTATGTAGAATATAATTCTCAAAGTATCCCACGCACAAGGTTCGCCTTTAGTGGAACCACTATTTATTCACATAGACAATTTTTTTTCTGTTAAATTTAAGTTAAAATTGTAATTCGATTCTTAAAGTGAATAAATTTATTATTATTATTAATTTAGTATATAAACACCCAATATTTAATGTAGCCTTATTATTTATATAGTCCGTAATAATGATAATTACGAGATCGTTAATTGTATGTGTTTCAATAAAATATCTATGCTTAGCACTTTCAGTGTTATGTTTTCCAGTGTATATACTGAGAATCTCGTTTCTGATGATCTACGTATTACTTAGTTCTAAAAAAATCCGTCAGGTTTTGAGATGGCAGCAAAAATCAGTGGCAATTATAACTGAATCCTTTGGTAAATGTTCTATCACCTGCTGAACATATTCTTCAAAAATATCAGCGTTCATATCTTCATGATAGTCTTCATTTTTTTTAGATTGAAATATTATAGAACCACGTTTTGAAAACCCGTTATCGCTCCCAATATGAGTTATAATTAGACGTCGTCTTTTACCGCAAAGAACCATCAATCCTGTAGATAATCCTTCCAAAAAAGACTGTCGTGAAGATTGAATGTTTGTGCCCTGCCACATTTTGCTAACTGTGTAACGTTCTATCACCCAGGTTTCGTTCAAATAAAATATTTTTCTGCTTTTTGCACGTAATTTTAAAATGGTTCTGAAGTATCTCCATCTCCAACAAACAATTTTATCAGAATCAATAAGTGCTGCTTTCATGTCCTGTTTATCCCACTTGAACTTCAAATCTATTAGAGTTTTCCATAGTTTTGTCATTTTCATTTTAGGAAAATACGGATTACTATTGATTGCGGTCAAAACTTTGGCAAGTCTTTTTTAAAATGAATTTCGTGAACTTTTCTTCTTATTCCACTTTTAATTTGTTCAGTAAATTACACTTTTTTCTTACCTCCTGCGTTTTTCTTTGGGGATTTAACAACTCCACTTTTTAATTTACTGTTAGAAGCTGAGCGCACTAACTGTTTGTTTCATTGTGACTCAGAATCCTACTTGATTATGTTATATACATATACGTTTTGTTTAGTTGTCAATAAAGTTATTTTTGTCAAAGTTGATAAGAATTTTCTTTCTACCGAAAATCACATAACTCTACAGGTTATGGGCCCAGGTAAAGCTGTAGCAAATTAAAGAAAGCTTTAAAGTACGGTAGAAACGTCGGCGACAATGAACACGGCAGTGCCAGCATCCTTCGAAAAGTTGGAAGGGGGCAAAAACTACATGAATTGGAAATACGCAATGGAAATTCACCTTATAAATTGTGAATTGTGGGAATTCGTTACTGGTTCCAAAACGGATGAAGCAAAAAGCAAAAGAGCTTTAGCAGCAATAGTATCGGGCGTAAAATCCCATATTTATACGGAAATAAGAAATCTCAAAACGGGAGAAGAAGTATGGGATCGATTGGAAAAAGTTTTCCAACCAAAAGGTTTTTCCAGAGTAGCCTCTTTGATAGAACAACTGGTTTCAATAAAATACAGCGAGTGTCAAGGAATGGACGAATACCTTTCCAAGAAAGTAAAATTGGCACAGCAGCTCAAATCCATTGATTGCGAAATCAAAGACGGTGTACTCGCTGCGCTAATATTCGTAAGTTTGCCAGACCATTTCAAACCCCTAATAATGGCACTGGAAAACTGTGGAGCCACGCTCACAACAGATCTTGTTAAAGAACGTTTATCGGTCGCAGCATCAAAAGCAGAAGACAAAGATAACGATCCAGCGTTAATGGCACATAGTAGTTTTCAAAGAAGAAAGTCAACACGAAACAACCAAATCAAAGGTTACAATTGCAATCGATTTGGACATATTGCCAAAGATTGTCGAAAAGGAAATAAAAGGGGACAAAAAGGCAACGTAGTAGAGTCAGAAGCAGAAGTAGGGCTAATACTAAATTCCTCGGTACTTGGGATAGCAAACCTCAACCCAGCAGATTGGTACATCGACTCCGGAGCATCAGTACATGTAACCGGAAGAAAAGACTGGCTAAATAACATAAGAACGTTAGAACCGAACGAACGTATAACTACTGCATCTGGAGAAGAATTTAAAATTATCGAATATGGAAGCGTATCAGTAGACCTAAACGTAGATGGAAATATAGTGAAGACACCTATATCAAATGTCAGATACGCACCAGGTTTAAAATATAATTTACTATCTTGTCGGCAGCTAGAAAATAAAGGTCTAATGATAGTTTTTGAGAACAATACGTGTAAAATTTCCCACTCAAAAACAAAAAAAATTAATTGCAGTTGCGAAAACGACACCAAATGGACTATATAAATTAGACTGCGTAGAGGAAAGTTCTCTATGTTATGCAGTTAAAAACGAAAATTGTACAAGTTTTGAAGATTGGCATCGTAGATTAGGTCACTTAAGCGCAGGAGGCATGAGAAGATTGCAAGAAGGTCTGGCAGAAGGTATCGAATTCAAAAAAAGATGAAACCACCAAAATATGCCCAAGCTGTATAAAAGGAAAGCAAACTCGTAACACTTTTCCAAAAGGCAAGGCCTGTAGAGCCTCTAGGACCCTTGAACTAGTCCATTCCGATGTATGTGGCCCAATGTCAGAAAAGTCCTTAGGATGAAAACGATACTTTCTGACTTTCACGGATGACTTCACTAGAAAAACATTTATTTATTTCATATCAAATAAATCAGAAGTTCTTCAAAAATTTATAGAGTTTACAGCAAAAGTCGAAAATTTCTCAGAAAGAAAGATTAAAACCATCAGAACGGACAATGGAAAAGAGTATATAAATCATGAGTTCAAAGAATTTCTCAAAAGGAAGGGTATTCAACATCAAACGACCGTTGAGTATACCCCAGAGCAAAACGGCGTTGCAGAGAGATGCAACAGAACATTGGTTGAGAAAGCCCGGTCAATGTTACAAGATGCACAACTTCCAAAGGAATATTGGGCCGAAGCAGTCAACACTGTATGTTATTTAAAAAACAGATCGCCAACTGTAGCTCTTAAAGATAAGACTCCCGAAGAAGCATGGACCGGTCGCAAGCCGAATCTAGATCACCTACGTGTCTTCGGTTGTGTCGCATACGCACACATACCGAAAGAAAAGAGAAGAAAATGGGATGCGAAGTCGCATGAGCACGTATTTGTCGGATACTGCGAGGAATCAAAAGGATATAGACTTATCGACTTGAAGACAAAACAAGTAAAGAAATCAAGAGATGTCATCTTTGACGAGAAAAATATGGCATATCCAAATTATTTAAAGCTAGAATCAATAAGAAACAGTGAAGACGCAGAAGATGAGTCGCCTATTGCAGTTAAAAGTCCGGAATTCACCAATGAGAATGACGAGAATGAGCTTCTAGAGACCGAAGAAATTAATGAACGCCAACTACAATCACCAGAATCGATGCAACAGGAGATGCCACCCGCAACACTCCCTAAGCAACAAATTCCTTCAGAATCCAGGTATCCATCACGACAACATCAACTGCCAAAACAATTCGATGATTATGTCATGTCCTTTGTCAACACAATAGAAATGCACGATGAACCAAAAACCGTTCGTGAAGCGTTAAACGGGGACGAGGCGGAATTTTGGATGAAAGCGATGGAAGAAGAGTATTACTCACTTATAAAAAACGATACATGGGAACTGGTAAATCTTCCAGAAAATAAGAACGTCCTAACCAGTAAATGGACATTTAAAAGGAAGAAAGATGGCGCAGGGAACCTTAAGCAATATAAAGCCAGACTAGTAATTAGAGGATGTTCCCAGATATATGGTATAGACTTTAAAGAAATTTTTTCCCCGGTAGTTCGAGGCACGTCTTTAAGATTTCTGTTAGCACTAGCCGCAATGAATGACTGGGAAATCCACCAAATGGATGCAGTTACCGCATTTCTACAACCTAAGCTGGATGAAGAAATATACATGCAGCAACCAGAGGGTTTTATCAAAAATAAAGGGACAGAAAAGAAAGTCTGTAAGTTGAAGAAAGCTTTATACGGACTAAAACAGTCCAGCCGATTATGGAATATCAAAGTAGATGAAGAGATGAAGAAGATGGGTCTGCAACAAGCAAAATTCGATGTATGTGTTTATTATCATTTTGAGAGGGGGAAGTTAATCGTAATCACACTATACGTTGATGACCTAATTCTATTTTCAAATGATAAAAACAATCTACACCAATACAAAAACGAACTCTTAGGTAGGTTCGATATGAAAGATCTGGGTGAAATTCATTACTGTTTGGGCATGCGAATCACTAGAAATCGGAATAACAAAGAAATATTTCTGGACCAAGAGGCATATATAGGTCAAGTCCTCAAAAGATTCGGGATGCATGATTCAAAACCCGTAACAACACCAATTGAAACAAAAAAAAAATTTAATCATGATATGTGTCCGAAGAACGAAACTGAAAGAAGAGACATGGAACAAGTTCCCTATCAAATGGCAATTGGTTGTCTATTATATGCTGCGCAAACCACACGCCCAGACATTGCCTTTGCAGTGGGGGCATTAAGTAAGTTTAACCTAAATCCAGGACGAGAGCACTGGGCAGGAGTGAAGAGGATAATGAGGTACCTCGTAGGTACCAGCAGTTTAAAACTGACTTATTCAGAAGACGAGAACCAAAGAGTATACGGTTATGCCGACGCTGATTATGCAGCGCAAGAAGCAATATGGCTACTCAAAGCAATCACCGAGATAAGCACTTCAGAAAAAGATTACCCCATAAAGATTTATTGCGACAACAAAAGTGCAATCGATCTTTCAAAAAACACAGTTCATCATGCCCGAACCAAGCACATCGATGTGCAGCATCATTTCATCCGCAATGCAGCAAAGGAAGGGAAGATAGAAGTCGTGAAGGTCTCCACAGATCACCAGGTAGCCGATTCACTCACAAAAGCAGTCAGCTGCCAGAAGAATGATTGGTGTCTGAGAGAAATGGGACTCAAGACAGATTCATCATCAAGTGGGGGTGTTAGAAGCTGAGCGCACTAACTGTTTGTTTCATTGTGACTCAGAATCCTACTTGAATATGTTATATACATATACGTTTTTTTTAGTTGTCAATAAAGTTATTTTTGTCAAAGTTGATATGAATTTTCTTTCTACCGAAAATCACATAACTCTACATTTACTTATATCTTTATATATAGTTGATTTGCTTATATCTATCATATTACTTGTCTTTTCAACAGTATCGTCAACAGAAAACGAAAGATTTTCCATTTTTAGGCAATTATAAACATTGCTTACAAATATTTTTTCGTTAACTGACAACGCACTTTTTTATACTTTTTACAGGTGTAAACTTTGAACTTCTACCACACTGCATTTTTCAATACTACAGTTATCATTAACCAGAAATAACCACAACTTCTTACAGTAATAGATAATATAGAAGACTAATCAAACAGGCTAGGTGATATTGGGAACTGATACTGATAAATCCCGTGTTGCCATTTTAGTTTTTCCAGACTTAATACTCTCCAAGAAGATGATAAAATAACGATTAACGCTTACATTATAGATTTCTCTAATCCAAGGATTTATCTCATTTACATTTTTAATACAATAATAGTCACATTTATAGATTTTGAACCCTTAGATTACTTTCTATAATCTAAGCTGAAATCTTTCTCTCCACTTGTCATTAACTTTCACTTTGACGTCAAAAATTTCCAAGAAGTCAATAATGAATAACGATTTAAACAATTTAATGTAGGTATACCTAATAGTCAAATTTATAGGTCTTGAAAAATATTTTTTATGTACCTTGTTGGTAATGTACTCAAACAGATAAGTCTACCATTTACATACCAATTGCATATAACTCAAAAAACATTTTGTAAAGTACCTACATACCGAAATAATACTCAATAATACATATTCAGAAAAATATATCTTTAAATGATCATATTATGTACCCCGTAAATAAAAGCACCCACACCTAAAATTTCTTGATCTGACAGATTTATTACTTCGTGTCGTTTGCGATTCTATTATAGTTTCATTTCATAATTACCCAGTGTGTACGCGTTTATCACCTTTTTGAATAATTAAAGCTACAAATATTTTAGGATGGTTATGATGATGGCTTTGTAAAGAAAAAAACAATCAGCCCAATTTTATTAAAAATATAATTTTTCACACTGATTTATTCGCATCATTATTCTGCTCATCTTATTAGTAGTTTCGATCTTGAATTACGAATTGAAAATGTTTGTCCCACCCTCCAAGTCGTTAATACCTAATTCCGATTTCACAGTTCGATAACGACACAGTCAAGCAGGTGCGAACCCGGCGAAATGAAGATGATCGCGTGTCGCGATGCATTTCAATTTGTGAAACCCACTTCTAGTTCATTAATCACAACTCTAAGACGTCCCTTCATTAGATTTCCGTTCGCTATTGCGGAACTTCGGCGGAATGAGTGAACTGTAAGTAAGACGCAGCTATTCAACTTTTTGTTTGCGCGATTTATATACAAATTACGGGAGAAGTTCTTTATTAACTTCTTTAAGCAGGATATCCTCATTCACTGTGGAAACCGGCGGTTTTACATAATGTTCTGGAGAACACAACTTTGCTATTATGCGAGTATTTATTAGCAAGTTGGTGTTGGTGCTGGTGTCGGCGAGGTGTTGGATTTACTTTTGTGTGTCGCCGAGAAAAATGTATTAAGATGCTAAGAAAGTTCGTGTCATTTTAAATTTAAATAAACAAGAGTAAATATAGTGGTTTTGAGTTAATGAGTTCAGGGTAAATACAAAGTGGAACAACATACAAAATTATTTATTGAAAAACTAATTTCTTATTTAGTTTTATAGGGCAACCCACAACAAAAGAAGATACAAAATTGAATTTTATATACAAAGTTAAATTAAAATCTACAAGAAGCAAAATTTAGCACCATAGAGAACAAAATACTATTGCTCTTTGCAGTGGCTTAGCCAGAAATTTGCCATGGGGGGGATTTTATAACATATTTCAGTTAATATTGTTTTTATTAAAAAAAAGTAAATAAAAATAAATATTTTTTTATAGAATTATAAAATAATGAATAAAAACAAACAAATAATACATAACAAATAAATATACAGTGTGTACAAAAAATATCGCAAAAATAAAAGTAGAATTCAGTTTGGCATTTAAAAATTATTAATTTAAAAGTAATTTTCTCTTATTTCTAAAAAGTTCATCAAGGACTACAGTTGTCGACAAATTAATTTCTCTGTATATATTTAATACAGCCAACTCATTTAACCGCTCTTCTCCCATACTATTGCGTATATATGTTTCCAGGCGTCTCAATGTTGAAATCTATGGCTCATTAGAAGCTGTAGTTACAGGGATAGTGACATATATTTTTAGCAACAAAATTATATTCGGAAAAACAGACAATTTTTGTTTTGTTTGCAAGTATATCAATGCGCAGTGGGCATCTTTCGGGGATCTTCAAGTTCACTCAGTAACCTATAACCAATTGATGGTTCTACCCTGGACAACAAACTTCTCTGAACACACATGAGAAGGAAGTAGCACAAAAGCCCTAATGGTATGCAGAAACATTGCAGGTAAACGATGGGGATGTAACCCAAACATACTGCGATAGATGTATACTGCAATAGTGAGACCAATCATCACTTACGGGGCTATATCCTGGAGTAGCAGAACTAGTTTAGTTACAACGAGAGCTAATATCTCAAAAGTACAAAGACTAGCCTGTTTGCATTACTGGTGCAATGAGAATCTGTCCTACGGCCGCAATGGAGGTGATCTTAAACCTCACCCCTCTACATTTGATGATACAGAATGTGGCAAAAAGGACACGATATAGAATGGTTAGGAACGGAGTAATCAGACGAAAGTCTACTTACTTCAGGACTAAAGATACCTGGACATGCCCCAGGATGAAATGCAAAAGAAGTACAGTTTTGTGAAAAACTTCAAAACCACAGAGCTGGGCTGTAAGAAAGAATGGAGCCAAGAATCCATCGCGCTTGCAACCGAAAGACGTGCTATTCAGTGGTATACGGACGGTTCCAAAACCATAGAAGGAACTGGAATAGGAGTGTATGGGCCGAGAACCAAGCACTCCGAAAGCTTGGGAAAATAACCAAGCATCTTCCAGGCGGAAATTCACGCCATCGAGAAGTGTATCCAGTTTAACATCGAGAGAAACTATCATAGACAAGAGATTATCATCATGTCCGATATTCAAGCAGCCATCAAAGCGCTAAGTTCTTACGTAATCAGCTCAAAAATGGTCTGGAGATGCCTAGAACAATTGAATGAGCTAGGCGAGAAAAATATAGTTACTCTCACTTGGGTCCCGGGACATAACGGGGTACAGGGTAACGAGATTGCAGATAGTCTTGCAACGAAAGGGGCTAAAACACCCTTTGTAGGACCTGAGCCGTTCTGCGGTATCAGCAGTAACATAATATTAGGAGAGATTAAAAAAGAATTGGGTAGTAGAAGAACCGATAATTGGAACAATATCTTGGGGCTGAGACAGGCCAAGATACTTCTTGGTGAATATAACCAGAAAAGATCGGAAGCTTGCATCTGCCTAAGCAAGAACAGGCTACGTATTGTAACAGGGATCCTTACCGGGCATTGCCGACTAAAAGGACACCTAAGTAAACAGAGTAGTAGAGGATAGTGAGTGCAGATTTTGTAAGGAGGAGGACAAAACCTCCATTCACATCCTAACTAAATGTGTAGCACTCCAGAATCCAAGGGCACTATATCTAGGAGGATATCAAATAGAAGAGGGAGATTTACCTAACTTAAAGCCACTTCAAATCCTACACTTCCTTGAGAAAATAGGATTGGAAGGGTCGCTATAGGCATTGAGACATTTTCTTAGTGCAGTGGCGACAGCAGGGGACACAATAGATCTTTTAGGTCGCAGTGTATTAACGCCCCATTCTCAACATTACATAACATAATGGTTCTACTGGTTTCCATAGGAAAATTCTCCTCGAAACTACTAAAAGAAAAGTGGCAGTGGAAACCGAAGAAGGCAAGAAAGTCTTTTGCAAATCAAAAACTAGAAATTTGTTTAAGAATCTAATTATTGTTTGGAGTTTTACCATTTTTGATAACGATTTAAGATTATGAAGTTCTATTATGTATTTTACTCTTGATAACCTATATGTTTTAATTTTTATTAGGACCAAAATAAATTATAATTTTCATTTCAACTATAAAAACCCTCATAATATTAAAAATCCGATGTGTCCAACACATGACTTTCCTATCTAGTTATTACAGGCTCTTTCTGGTTATTTTGTACAACTTATTGCAGTACCTCTATAAATGTTTAGAGGATAAACTAAATATATACATTTTCCACATACATCTATCTACCTCGAAACATTTTTCTATAGTTATTCATTGAAAACGAAAATACTGAAAAATTTAAATTTAGCAATTTTCCTACAATTTTTCCATTACGGTCCATTTTAGAAAAATCAAGTATAAACAAAAATTATAGAGATCGATATCGCAAACAACGTTTAGTTTAGTTTAGTTTAGAATTTTGCACATTTTGTCAAATTTCTCGAATACGGACCATTTCAGGAAATTTTGACATAAAACAAAAATTATAGATAATAATATTAGAAGTAACTTTTATTTAAACTATTTTTTTTCTCCAAACATAAATAACATATATTCCATAAAATATAAAAACGGCCTCCCATAAAGTATCCCCCCAGATGTTCCTACTTTGTCCAAAATCTGATCATGTCACGTCAGGCCGAAATAAAACTTACGTTTAAAATTTAATGTTTTCTTCTTTATCCGTTTTTGAGTTTTCTTCAAATTTCGAAATTTTACATTTTCTCAAATATCTCGAATACGGTCTATTTTAAAAAAATTATGTATAAAATAAAAATTATAGATAATTATATTACAAACAACTTTTGTTTGAACAATTTTTATAAACAAAAATATTTTTTTACATTTTGTCAAATTTCTCGAATACGGACCATTTTAGGAAAATTTTATAAAAAACAAAAATTTTAGATAATAATATAAGAAGTAACTTTTATTTAAAAAATTTTCTTCCCTAAACGTAAATAACAGATATATTCCATAAAATATAAAAATGACCACATATAAAGTACCCCCCCCAGATGTTCTGACTCTGCCCAAAATATAATCAGCTCATTGGACGCTGGAACAAAGCTTAAGTTTAAAATTTGGTGTTTTTCCGTGTATCGGTTCATGAGTTATGCGACACACACACACACACACACACACACACACACACACACACACACACACACACACACACACACACACACACACACACACACACACACACACACACACACACACACACACACACACACACACACACACACACACACACACACACACACACACACACACACACACACACACACACACACACACACACACACACACACACACACACACACACACACACACACACACACACACACACACACACACACACACACACACACACACACACACACACACACACACACACACACACACACACACACACACACACACACACACACACACACACACACACACACACACACACACACACACACACACACACACACACACACACACACACACACACACACACACACACACACACACACACACACACACACACACACACACACACACACACACACACACACACACACACACACACACACACACACACACACACACACACACACACACACACACACACACACACACACACACACACACACACACACACACACACACACACACACACACACACACACACACACACACACACACACACACACACACACACACACACACACACACACACACACACACACACACACACACACACACACACACACACACACACACACACACACACACACACACACACACACACACACACACACACACACACACACACACACACACACACACACACACACACACACACACACACACACACACACACACACACACACACACACACACACACACACACACACACACACACACACACACACACACACACACACACACACACACACACACACACACACACACACACACACACACACACACACACACACACACACACACACACACACACACACACACACACACACACACACACACACACACACACACACACACACACACACACACACACACACACACACACACACACACACACACACACACACACACACACACACACACACACACACACACACACACACACACACACACACACACACACACACACACACACACACACACACACACACACACACACACACACATCATCGCGAAAATAGTCAAAACGGATTCAGGGGACCTCAAAACGTAAAATTCCATCAAAAACTCAAGGTCGAAAAAAATCATGATTTCTATACTTTCCTTATATCTGTATACAGATAGGAAAGTAAAAATTTAAATAAAAAAAATATTAAACGTTAGTCATTTCCAATTTTATACATATATACAAAAGAAGTTTTATATTGTATATATAAAAGTGATTTAATTTCTGTTTAAATTAAAATCCTATAAATCAATCTTTAAAAATATAAGATTTGTGTTAAATAACATTAAAGGTACTTTGGTTAGAAAATTAACTTTAAACATATTACTGCATAAATTTTTACTTTGATTTCAAATAAATTTTTTCTATTATTATTAAGAAGGCACAATATTATATACTATATATAATGTTGCAGTCTCAGGAGGGTGGGTGTACAATTATTATGAATATGCAAATGTTATGTATTAAAACAATAAAAGTGTCCCTTTGAATGAGACAAACAAATACGAACCTTGTCCTGTCTCTCCTTCTATTTGACCTCTTGTAACGTTTAGTTTTCTTTTTGTTGCAAGTATCTCACTTTTAGATTTCCTTGTATCAGTTTTATATTTAATAAAAGCTAGTTATTATTATTAGTATTTTGGCCAATACAACTTCTTAGCCATGCAATAAGGAAATCTTCTTTAATTACCTAAAATTTAAACCCCAAAAATGTAGTTGGAAATACAAATTAAGTATGTAATAAAGTGAATGTTTTTAAAGGAATTTTATGTACTTATTATTAATTTATTTACCTAGTGGTTTTTCTTCTATCGGTAGCAGTAAATTGCTTGCGATTTTTTTGTCAACCATTATAATATTTTAACTTAACGAACTCAAATTGAACTTTTTATAATATATATTACACTCACATAAGTTGGCTGGAAAATTGAAAACAATAATTAAAAATTTTTAAAATTTAATCAATAAAGATACATCTGTCAAAGTAAATGAGATTTTAGACGAGAAGGAAGAAGCGACGTTGCCAGTTCACGTCGTCGTTAATAATTAACAGAAGAATGCAACCCGTACTACACCTTTAGTAAGAGATTTGAGTTTAACGAGTCATTAGGTATTTAGTATTTAACGATCGTTGTTGCAACCCGCTGTAAATGTTGTGCCAAAACTATTGGGACATACGTTATTTTTTATACAGTGCTTTTCAGATAAAAGAATCCACCTTAAGGACGCCACAGCACTTCCGGTTTTTGATTCAATGATTTAAATGTGAATTTTAGTTAATCCTTTCCTACGTAGATGTAGCTACACTCTTTAACCTCCATATTTTGTCCATTATATCGCAAAAATCGGCCAGCTAAATAATATACGCAACATACTCCTATTTTATGTTTTCAAATAAGTTGGTCTGGTGAAAAAGATTTGTCAACACCGCATATTTATTGAAATATATTATTAGGCAGTCTACCAATTCTTTAGCGAGGTTTTTCTCGTTTACGGTGAATTAAATATTTAGCTGTCTAATTAGGGTAGCAGCAGGTACTTGGGATAATCCGATTAAATAATAATCAAGAATTTATTGTTAGTAGCACTGACCTTCCCTAATCTATTTTAAATAGGTAGGTATATTTACCCCTATTTCCAAATCATGATTGAAATAAATAAGTATATATAGGGGCTATTTGTTTTATTTATTTTAGTTATGTGTATTTTTGATTTGTGTGCGTAAGTTTAATTTGAGTGTTTATTATATTTCCAGTATATTTTTATTATTTTTCGTTAATTTTACATTAACTGTGTAGTTTTTTTGTGTACTAAATTTGGGTGGTAAGTACCTATTACTATTATTAAACTATAATTTAAATTCAATATTTAAAAAAATATGGTTTGTGGATTGAAGTCTCCAAAAAAAACTATCGAAATCAGGTGTTAGGTCATTTTAACTTTATACCGAGTTCACCTGAAAATTTTGGATGGCTTTATTTTTGGTAAAATTTAAATTGGAATCTTGAATTTTTGGGGGTGAGGCAGTGCATCGAGGCAATAAATTTCACATTCTTTTCATACATATAGCTCCCTTGATTTTTCCTAGCAAATAAAATATTTTGCCAAAATTTTAAATTAAAATATTCTAAAAAGTATTCTTTGTAATTTTTTAATATGGATGTACTTAAAAGTGTGCTCTTTCATAATACTTTACAATAAATGCAGGGTACCATTGAAATTTTTGAGATAAGGGTAGGTTGATGCAAAGGGTGATAAAAGAATATGTGGAAGTACGATCCCTATGCACTGCTTCATATCTTAATAATTTAAAATTTAAGTTTAAACAAAAATAAACTAAACCGAAGGGCGGTAGGGGTAAATATTTTTGTTGAATAAACACATGTCCGAAATACAGGGAATTTTAACCAAAAGTTATAGCGTCTATTATATATTTACAATGTTGATACTTGTTTTGAATAAAACAACTAAAAATACTACTTTATTGTCTCTTTATATTTTTGCGAATTTCTTTTCGCTTTCTGATAAACAAATAATATCTAAACTTTTGCATGCACGTCTTTGAAGCAACTAAAAATACATCTCAAAACGAAAGGCGCTATACAACAAAAAAAAATAAGAGACAAAGAGTTGTATTTTATAACGTTTTATCAAAACCATTATAAAAATATACATGGTGATATTCTTTTTCAGCAGAAATCTAATAAAATTATATAATAACGCTGGATACACGCTAAAAGGTCCAAAAGATAATTTATTAAAATAGGTAACAACAAACTTTAAAAATTTCATTGAAATTAATTAAAATTTTTCGAGATATTCATTAAAATTTGAATTTTATTTAAAACTTTTATCTTGGAAACGAAGAGTTTTCGGACATACATTTTTAGAACAAAAATTGTGTATTTTAGCGTCTCCTACCATCCTAAAAGATTGTCGGCATATATATGTATTTAGGGTGTTCCATTTAAAACGAACATTTTTTTTTGATTCGCTGACACATGAAAATTTTGTTCATTTTATCAAAAAAAACTTCCCTTAAAATTTGAGCCCGTAATTTTGATTTTAAGTGGTTCCTTTCGATCGATGTATGTTTCCCATTTAAATAACAAATAGACCATGATTTTTAAAATTTAAATTAATATAGCTCCGTTTGATTTCATGGTAATCCATTGCGATTAGTCTGAATTTGTAGTATATTAGTGACTCTTTGAAAGTGCCCACTAACATTTTTTTGTACTTGAACCCGTCTCATCGGTGTCGGCTTCGAAAGCCCAATTTTTTCAAAAATTATTATATTTTCGTTCTTATCAACAAAACAGTTGAAGTTATAAAAAAATTGTCAAAGAACAATTTGTAGGAAATTAAATTTTCTACAAAAATACCCCTGTATGGATTTTCTGAGGTGCGTAGTCCAAAAGGTATAAAAATCTAAAAAAGAAAAATATGAAATTTTAATTTTTATTGTATGATTTTGAACTTACGCTTTTTTTAACAAAATTAACCTCATTTAACGTTTTTTTTTAGAAAAAAGGAATATTCCAAAACGACTAAAAGCCAGAGAGGCCATTTGAAAAGAATATTTTGTTATTTATTTACATACCTATTTATTGAATTAAATAAAGCTTTTACTGGATACTTAGAAATTTTTCATTTTATCCTTCCTAATAAAAAACATTTTTAAAGAGTAAATGAAAGAGTCATGAGTGTTATTTTAACTGATTTTTTTTTTGAAACCATGAACTGGAGCAAAAAGATATCGGTGTCACTAATAGCCTAATAAAAATAAATATATTATTACATTACTGGCCTTCAAAGTAGCATCACTTTATTGCATTGATGAATATTTCTCTCATGATAGTTAACATATTGAATAACCAACTCATGCCCATTTTACCGAATTCACACTTTATTTACAAAAAAAAACTCAGCATACATTAAAAAAATTACATCTTTAATACAAACTTTTGTTTTTCCTCGTATAAAGACATTTATTTTAAATATTGGTTAATTTAGATTTTAGTTTTAGACAAAGCACCAAATTTTATTAAAAATTCGTCTTAATAAGAAAACGTTAAAAAATGAGTCTCCCTGTATATATAATTTATATTTGTGTAAATTGTAAATAACCATAATAATATAGTTTTGTCTAAATTCAAGACAATTTTAAAATATGGCAACACGGCGCCGAAGCTTTCGCTACTTTTGCTTCATCGGACATCTATAATTTAGGTCCTGAACTAAAAAACAACATGGACGTAGTGAAATTATCAATTTTAGATGAAATCGTATTTTGTACAGAATTTAAAAAGTACGCAACATTGATTATTAAAATTTGGCAAGAATATTCAGAAAAATATGTAGAATGCTATAAAGTTTTTCGAACTACATCTGTGACTAACACTTTTTTTATATTTTTTAATAGTATTTAATAAATAGCAGGACAAATGAAAATGTCTCATTTCAATCATTAAACATTTTTCTATAATCTGCCAAAGTTTCATTAAAATCCATCCAGTGAAAAATAAGTTCTGTAAAAAATCGTAAACCTATGTTTTGACCACGTAAAATACACTGAAATGGTGCCCTTAAGTAACTTTTGAAGGACTGATTATTACAAAAAACAAAAAAATACGTCAATTAATATTCGAAGGGGGAGATATCGTGCCATATTTAAGTTTTCTGAAAAAGTCACCTTTTCACTCCTACTATCATCCCTTCAATTTTTTTAAATGGCTTCCCCCATTTTTGTATCCATTTTTGGATTGTTCTCGTTTAACTGATTTCAAAAATGTATAAAACATGGGATTTAAAATAATTAGTTTATGATCTACAGGGTTCCATTATTTGAGTGACAAATTTTTACATCTCACCTTATTGACTGCAGCAAAATTGGATTTAGAATACATTATACCTTAATCGTACCGCTAAAAACTTGTTGAAGTTTTTTATGATACATGGTAAAGGTATTGGAGATTTGAAAAATGAATTTATATTACTTTTATAGTGTATTTTGATACATGTGCACATTGTAGATCGTAAACTAATTACTTTAATCCCCATGTTTTATACATTTTTGAAATCAGTTAAACGAGAGCAATCCAAAAATGGATAAAAAAATGGGGCAAGCCATTTAAAAAAATTGAAGGGATGATAGTAGGGGTGAAAGGGTGACTTTTTTAGCAAACTTAAATATGGCACGATATCTCCCCCTTCGAATATTAATTGACGTATTTTTTTGTTTTTTGTAATAATCAGTCCTTCAAAAGTTACTTAAGGTGCTTTTATCTGAAAAGCACAGTATATTGCTTGTCCAACTACCATCTAAATTTTTAATTGGTTGATTCCATTGTTCATATTCCAAAAAAAATTTTACTGCTGCTGTTTTTTTATTTATTCAAGTTGTCAGTAGATGATTCATTTTGAATATTTTAATTTTTTTTTTTTTAAACTTCATATGGCGTTATTTACTTTACTTTCGTCCATTGGTACCCTACATTATTGCCATTTTCTTTTCTCTGTTACTACTTTTCTATTTTTTTTTTATATTATCCCATAACAACAGAATAAGTGCAAAATAAGAGTCGTATGAATAATACATTCCGAGTAAGCTATGTATAAATTAGCATGTTCCTTCTAATGTTATTATTTCTGTTGCTGCTACGAGACTACCTGGGGTAATATTATTTTTCTTGTTTACTGAAGTTGATACGCGGTTGTATTATAACGTAAATACACCATGACAAGATGCAGCATTAACTCTTGGGAACGGGATCGTCTCTCTCAGCATTTACTGCATCCATTTAATCCCAATTCCGCAAAGATCCGTCTGCCATTTTGCACCGAACGTCAACAATGCTCAAACGAACCTCCTATCATTTATTGAAACGAACTCTCGGGGACTAAGAAACAAGCAAATTCCGTGTCCTCGGAGATGTGGAAGGTCGAATTTGTTTTGTTAAACACGGCTTTAAATGCAAAGGGCGTTTTTCAAACAATGAAACGAATGGGTTCAGAATGGTATTATTTCCGCGGCAGTAATTCAGATCCCAAGTCTCGAATTTGAATTTGTATAATTATTCTTTCTTCCCTTGAAATTGTTTCGATTGGGTGTAAGGGAGGCGTAGGTCGATTTTCGTAATTTAATAGGAGAAATTGTCTCTGATAAGACGCTGATTGCATAAAAAGTAACATAGCGAAAAAAGCGATTCGTATAGGGTGTATCGAAATGGATGGTTGGAGTGATAGGTGTTGGAGTTCCCAAATAGAACTACCACTATGTACTATATGTGTCTTAATCACGTAAGTTAATGATAATGATATTGTTATGTCATGAAAGTCACTACTAAATATGGTGACGGCATCTGCACGTTTTTGAATTCGGTTTTTTTGTTTTTAATTTCTAATACTTGTAGGATGTAGATTACACTGTTAAAATATGACCGTCTAATTTCGGGACACCCTGTATATTGGAAATTCGAAATAATAATTATGACGTAGCAGTGTTCTTCTAATTGTAATCGGACCCTAGGTATATGGATACGGAAAGTGATGAATTGGATATAGGTAGGTAAATTGTATTTATTGTATTAAAGAAACAACAAATATAAGTACAATGGGCCATGATCACATTTGAGATATGCTGTTTTATAAATTATATTGTAATAGTTAGTCGCTATACAAGTTATTCTAAATAGTCAGTTCGTTAAAAAAGCCAAAAGTTTTTAAATTAAGTTCAATTGAAATTTAAAATTTGAAATTATACGTCATCGGGAATAGACCAATCATCTTGTGTCGAAGTTTTTTTTGTTATACAAAACCAAGCCAACGAACAAACCGACACACAGAATGTCGAAGTGAACGCACATCTAAGTGACATTAAAATTGACACCACCTAACACCTAACCTTAGTTTTTTGTTTTGGTTTAATTTTATTATTAATATGAATCAGCTGGATTTATAAAAGTTGAATCAAGTGTTTTACCCACATACAGAAAATCAAAGTATGTGGTTTTACCCATTGTAAACGAAAATATGATTACTGAGATGATTACTGCCTTTTTTAACAATACTCAGTCACAGAATAATTCTGTGACTCAGTTTACAAAAGTCAGAAAGGTAAGACTTTGTTTTAATAGTAGGTAGTTACAGTTTATATGGAGTAATACACCTTATAGATAGTAAAACATATTTATATCAGGTTTTATTTTTAGATCTGCCAAGCAAGAATATGGGGATAATTTCTTTTTTTATAAGAGAGAAGGAGACAAATTACACCTAAACATAAAGTACGGTAAAAACCTTCTGATGTGGTTGTTGTAATTAACAAAAATGAAATTTTTAGTGCACAATGCTTAGGATATGCTGCATGTCAAGGTTTGTAAAATTTATTATGCTTTTTTGTTTTTATATTACATATAATAAACAGTGTATAAGGCCCTTTATTCCTATAAATATTTTTTTTCTAATTTTGCTATAGACATTTTTTGTAATCGCAGCAAGTGTTAAAATAATCTAGAAATAGATTTTGTTAGTGAACCTAGTAATAATTATGATACCAAAGAATGCTGCAGAGCACCTATGAAATTTTGAGTTAAAAAATATGCCATATTTTTAGGCTATTTCAAAAATTTTATGCTCCTCGTTTTTTGCAAAACTTAAAATGCTCTGATAGGTTTGAACGAAGTCAGCAAAGCACCTCTGTTTTATAAAGTTTTTTCTGTAAAAACAGCAACACCATATATTTATGCACTTGAAATATTATATTTTTAAAAAATACATGGTGCTTGCTAACCTTCGAAAGAAGCCAGCAGAGCAAATCGGTTTTTAAAGCTTTTTTCTAAAAACCACACCCCATTTTTAGAATATTTTTAGACTCTTGAAATATTGTAAAACTTTACTAAAAAAATTGCTATTTTTAAATAATACAGGGTGCTTTGTTGGAACAAAGTCAGCAGGACACTTCAGTTTTTTAATTTGTTTTTTTATATATAAAAACAACTACTTATGACACATGTTTAGGCAGTTTTAAAATCCTAAAAATGTACATTTGTTTTCAGAAAAAAACTTTGAAGTCAGCAAGGAATTGCGAATTTTTTTTTAAATTAAAATGCCAAATTTCGAATATTTTATAATATTCTGGAGCCAAAAAACGTGGTGTGGTTTAAAAAAAAACTGGGGTACTCTGCTGGATTCGTTTGAAGCTAACAAAGCATCCCGTAATTTTTTATTTTATAATATTCAATAGCCTAAAATGAGACATAGCTGTTTAAACAAAAAATAGCAGTTATTTTCGAAAAGCTCTATAATATTTCAAAACTGTGAAAATGTGGTGAGATTGTTTTTTTAAGTTTTGAAAATCCGAGGTTCTTTACTGGATTCGTTCAGAGCTAGTAAAGCTCTGCTCGTCTTGTTACATAAAATAAGGCATTTTGTAGCTGGTTATATAGTTATTTTGTAACTGCATATCTAACCCTTTTATTTTTTCAGGTGGTTGTAAATATGTGCCTTCATAGAAGAAGTGAGGAACCATCTGTAACATCTACTCAGTGTTATTGGAAAGGCTCTAATTTATCAAAATGCGTAAATATTGATGTACACTTGGCTATATTGTTAAAGAAACCTCTTCATCCACTACAGGAAAATAAATCAGTACTTTTATATTCTTAGGATTTGTATATATATTTTTTATTTGTAAATAAATTGTTTTTTACTTCATTTTTCTCATTTTTTATTAAAAGGTTAATAAATAAAATTTTCACAGATTTTTATATTTTTGTTTGTAAACAATAATTGAAGAGTTTTTATTAAAGATCACCAATGTTAATAATAATAACGTAAGTCAATATTATTCTTTCTCATTTTTTAAAGCCACTATCAATAAAGGTATTACTTTAGCTTGACCTATGATCAATTTTTAATTTTGTGATATATTTGGTTCGACAGAAAAAAAATTATAACCCTTTGACATTGGTTGTTTTTACTTAGATTTTCATAAAAAATAAACAGAACTGCAAACATGTTTTACTATCGTAATAACGAATAGCAAAATAAATTTTTTTTTTTCACATTTGTCACTGTTGTCATTTTCATAAAGGATTGATAAGGAGGCACACTTTCTGGTTTTTTGAAAAAGGTGACAAGAATTGTGATATTTTTAAATTTATCACCATTGATACCACATGTAGTTACCCGATTTATTGGAATATATAGACTTTGCTACCACATTCAACTGAACTTGGTTGTTTTTAATATTTATCACTGTGACATAGGCGTTTTTGTTAAAATGTTTCATTTCTACTACTGTAAATAGGTGCCTTTGTTTTGGTAGTTTTAGTCCCAAAAAAATCTATGCTTATACAGGTACTCATTCCTCTTTGATTTGCTCTGAAAGTTAAAATTTTATAAAAAATTACATTGGCTGTTTAAAAACTCATTATAATATCTGAAATGTGATAATTAGGTAAATTAAATTAAAAAACAAACAAAAAAGTTTACTAAATTAATATTTACTCTTACAAAATAGGTTCTTGTAAGTTAACAAGCAATTATGCAGATATTACTAAGTAAATGTACTTGCTTAAAATTCACACACGAATGTGGTTTTAACATGTTAAATTAACTAACCCTTCTTATAACTCTTTTTACATGTATTCTTAGAGATGCTATTCTTTTACTTAATTGTACATCTTCTGGAGAACTTTTTTCATTCTGCGATACACTAGGTGTGGCTTTACTAAAGTGCATCCCATGTTTTCAAGTAGCTGAATATTCTGAAACCCCTATCTGCCATTATATGGGATCCAGGAACCAGTTTGTTTAAATACCTACATTTTTCTATTATTTCTTTATCACTAGTTCTTCCACAAAATGATGAATAAATTCGGTATCTTCAAAACTTGGAGATTCTGCATTAACTTCCAGAAGGGTTTTTAGGTTATACACCTAAGAATTTATAGCAGCTAGACATGGGTAACGCAGCGCTGCGTTGCGTTATTGCGTTAACGCAGTTGTATGCGTTAGGAGCGTTGATACACCAGCTGTTACTGTATCAGCACAACGCAATTTTCGATACTGAGTCGAAAGGATCGCGAGTTGTTGATGCGCCATGCGCCAGGCACTGATTCCGTTTTCCGTGACGAGTTGAGAATTTTAATTTACGTAATTGATACAACTCGTAATGAAGATTACCCAAAATTTATCAAGTAATTATGTTCTTTGCAACATGTCACATCATTTGTAGGATTGTAGGTCTAATTTTATGGATTTTAACCTTGTACACTGTCAGTTTTAATTCTTATCATTTTGATTAGCTACTAGTATACAAAAGTTATATCGTTTTTATATAAATTGGAATTATTGTATTCTTTATAAAATTCGAACACAATGAAATAAAAAAATGGGTTCATTACACTGTTATATTTTTGTTTATTTTTAAACATATAATAAAAAAAAATTAAGTTAAATTCCCAATTGCGTTATTGTCTTGAACACGTTTGACCCTTATAAAAGGACAGCCCGCGCTGAATAACACCGGTATCATGCGATACACCGAGGTGAATCGACTTCATTCGGCGCAGGCAGTGGTGTGACGCAATAACGCAATTGCGTTAACGCAATGAGTTGGCGCAAAAGAGTGCGCCGGAGTTAGTGTATCAACGCAAAGAATTTTAGTGCGTTACCCATGCCTAATAGCAGCCTCATTTTCAATTTCCTGAAGAGGACAATTAGCAGAAATTGCTGCTACATCTTGATAATCCGGTATATTTTTATTAAAAAGTTCACGAGAAACATCGCTAGTAGAAGGTTGATTTTCTTCTTTCCAAATTTCTAGGAACACTAATAAATAGTTTTGAAGATGAATGTGAATCATTATCACATTCTGGAACAAAACACTTTTTCGTAGTCATAATATTTATAAAAAGTACAAAATTAAATACTCAAATTCCAAATAAATTCTTGATCGAGACACTATGATGACAGATGCCATACACAGTGCTGCCATTTTTTCATTTTCTGAATTATTAAGTGACTTTTAAAACAATGAAACTTTAAACATGGTAAAAGTTTAAACAGAAATAATACTTTCAAAAAACATTTGATATTATATATTTAAAAGATATTTGTTTAACGATGTTTTAGAAGTCTAAAAGTAAGAAGGAGTACACAAACGAACGTACATCACTTCTCGTAAACCTTTTAGCCGGCAACGTTGTGCGCTAGCTCCTATTGGTCTATTCCCGGTGACGTCATAAATTTTTAAAACATTCATAACTCCGGCAAATGAATAGATAAAAAAAAATTAAAAAAATGTAGTTTTATTTTCAACTCTATTATTCATAAAAAAAATTTCAAAATTTTTGAACATGCCCCATTAAATAAGTATATTAATATAACAATTTTTTAAAGTCTGTATTAAAAAAATTTTTCTTCACATAGAATATTAAATTGCAAAAATAACTATTTAAACAAGAAATGTTAATTTTTCTCTTTTACAACACAAAATATACAATACTGTTGAATCAAAATTTTCTCTTGGTAGCAGGTGGTTTTTGTGGCGCGACAATTATGATGCTTTGCATCTCATGAATTAAAGCTAATTCTCTTTCAATCTTAAGGTGATCATACCCCTTATAATTTTCGGACAAGAATATCTCAAAATATTTAAATTTTGGCAAAATAAATTAGGCAATAATATCTATAAGATGCATATATTTTAATGTTTTATTAATTCCTTTCAGTTTCCCACTACACAGCACTATTCTTAATATAATCCCCAAATTTAAGCTGTTTAAGCTGTTAATGATTTCTTAAAATTCGCCAAAATTAGTGGCTAAAACGCTTCGTTAAGTGCTATCTTCTGGTGTAAACTGGTGTAAATTATTGCAAGAAACGAATAATGACAGAGTGTATGATACGATAGTTACAAGCGCGTTACACCCGAAGGCAGCACATAACGAGGCGTTTTAGCCACTAACTTTGGCGAATTTTAAAAAATCATTACCAAGACATTAAGAGTTTAAATTTCGGGATTATATTAAGAATGGTGCTGTTGAAGAATGCATTTATTTTCATTATCATATTTGATTTTTTTTCCCGGAGACTGAAAGGAATTAAAACTTTAAAATATATATAGTTAATATTTCCTAATTTATTTTGACAAAATTTTAATTTTTAAACAAAATTACTTTTTGAAATATCTTGGTCCTAAAATTATAAAGGCTGCTGCATTCACCTTAATGTACCAACATACAGGGTGTTTCAAAATTCATGGGACAAATTTCAGGAGGTGATTGCTCGTACGAAATTAAGATGGGTGTTTCCCAGGGGGGATATCGCGCATAGTTACATGGCGGCTATGACGTCATGCGTAGAGTTAGTAGAGTTGGCGCCAAGTAAATATCATATGACATATGCATGTTGCAGTGATTTGTAAGTTATTAATAGTGATTTATAATATTTTAAGCGAATATCTGTATTATATTATATTGTAAATAGTGTACTTTGTGATTGGTATTAATGATAAACATTAAAAAATGAGGTACGCAGTTTACGGATGTAACAGTAACAATCAAAGCAAAGGAGTTGAAAAAGACGTTGTTTTTCACATTTTTCGACAATAAGAAGTTAGTCAAAAATGGCCAAAGGGCGGCTATAGTTGTAGGTCCCAGAGAGCCTCACCTCTTTCTTAATTAACATTTTTACATTCCATGAGACCTTTATTAAAAAAATATACTGAAAACGGAAATGTTATAGACCATGCTATCTACTCCTCCTTGAAAATTTGACGAAGATGACTTTTAACCTTTTAATTATAAGATGGACCTCAAAGCAAACCTTCACGTTAGTTCATTCGCAACTCAGGACTTCTTAACTGGAGACTCTACCCTTTTGAAAGCTAAAATATTCGCAATATATAGCAAAGGTGAAATTATTTATGTCGTAAAAAAATAAAATTTCGGCATGTTGTACTCGGGATCGGACAACTCGCCATCGCCGACTCGCCGCCATCATCTTGCCGCGGAAATAATTTCCACCGACGAAATAGTCGCTATAAAGATGGGGAATGATAGCTTATAATGAATATTGACTAATAATTGAGTATCCCATATGCAAAACCCGCTATATGCTTCATAATTGAATTTTGGATAATAATGAAAAACCTATTACTAAATAAAAATAAGACACAGAAAATGTTTTGATGATTGAAAAAATTAAAAATAATTATTCTAAATCGTAGGAATAGTTGCGTATAATCCTATAAATTGCCGAATTAAGTTATTTAGGTTTATATTTACTATATAGCGTGTTTTGCAACTGTATTATGTATATAACAGGTTTTGCAAGACATAGAGACCGCTGTATTGGCTTTTAATAGCTTTCAATACCCGCTATTTTCTATTCGGGATGATTATTATTACTATTATTATTAATATTTTTATTATATTAAATATATTTTTATTATATTAATAATATTTTTATTATATTATTAATATTTTTTCATTATTTTCAAAATAGATATTAAAAAACATAAATAGTTAAAGGATTAATTTTTTTTTGTGTGGGTCATCGGATTCAACCACTATGATGGTCATTTCGCCTTGTGTTCTGTTTGGGCGTTGTAACTGCTTCCCAGCGCCACTTTAAGAACAGCACTGTTAACTAGTCCAACAGTGAATTCTACCAAAGCATCAGAATTAATTTAAAATAAATAAATACATAAATTGTCATTCCCTATTACAGTTTAAGAAGCACATTTTTTCAAATTTATTGATATATCTCCATAAGTAAAAATATTTTATTATACTATTTTTTCATTATTAGTCATTATTCATCATAAGCTCCCATAAGTCTATTCGTATAGTCTAAGAGTAGAATTTTTTTCACACATTGTATATCAACAGATGAAGTCAACAAGTCACTTTATAGCACAACTAAAGCGATTGGTCTAATATAAAATCGTCTTAAGTGGTACATTTAAAGCGGCTATGTTGATAGCTTTGTCAAATTAGTTATTAAAATATATTTATATATTTTTTTGCTTTTTTAAATATTTTTTGTTTGTTATTTATTAGATTTTTTTGTTTTTATTTGATTTTTAACTTTTTTTTGTTTTTCTTTAAATTAAATTTTAGTTTATTTACACACAAACACACTTATATTTAATAGTTTCAAATCATTATTCCATTTCAAAATTATGAGCGATCCCCCTTAAATACTCAATGATATTTCGACCGTCGTAGTTATTTACAATCAACAAAATTCTCTCATCTGCATCTTTATAGCGTTTTAATTTTTGTGGTGGATTATGCCCAGCAATTAATTGTTCATAAAATAAATCTCGTCCATGTTGTATAGTTTTTAGAGCATTTATGAACTTCCAGATTGTCGGATGATTAATGCCCAGTTCAACTTGTAGTCGACGATGAGCGGCTTCAGCGAAGTTGTTGGTTCTGTCTTGGGAATTTATGGTTCTACTGTAGACGTTCCATGTTTCTGGTGCAAATAATGGACGACGATGTCCTTGACCTCGTCTGTTAGGACGTCCAACGTAATTATCTTCTAACCAGTCTAAAAGTGGACGGAGGTCTTCTGGAATAACATCAATTGCTTCATCAATATCTTGAACTGGTACAAATGCAAGTGTAGTTATCATTCGAGCAAATAAGGCAAATTCCGCATTTGTGTTGTAGTTATTAATTAGACCCAACGAACACAGATGTTTTTTCATATTCTGCGCCAAGTGGAAGAAGCATCCGTGTATCTGCGCATTTGGAAACACTTCTGAAACACTATTCAAAATGGCTGCCTCAAAATCGCATAAAATTGAATTAGGTTGTAGTTCGGGTTGTAGATTCTTAATCGCACGAAATAGCTTTTCGTATGTAGCACGCTGCTTGTTGGGTAGTAATGCATAAAACATTGGATGTACTCCACCATGCTTCTTAACAAGTATGACAAACACTTGGCAAAATAAGGGAGGCGATATTTTGAGTGCCATCCATGAAAAAGTTTTCGCAATCTTTAAAAGTGCGCAAATTTTCTTCCTTACCAAAAATTAAAATTCTATCATATTCTGGCCCCCTATCGAATAGTAAAAAATTTTCTTCAGTCCCTCCAGCCATTTTAATAATTTTATATGCGTCCGGGATTACTAGCGTTGTTAAATCGCTTGGATTAGGCGGGGCGGAGATAACTTCGTTGCGTACTCTTTTCACAATTCTCTTCAGAGCAGTATCGTTTAAAATATACTAGTTCAAATCAATTATCTTTTATAACATTTTCTATCTGTTTATCTTGTTAATATTTAAAAGAAATTGACAATTGCTACTTAATTGCTACCATTAATTGTTAAATTGTATCTTCGTAAAAACTTACATTTAAAACCAATTTTAACATAACAATAGAATAAAGTTTTGAGAGAATTATTTTAAATACTTTATGAAGCGGGCGGCGAGTTATCCCGGCGGCAAGTCGGCGATGGCGAGTTGTCCCCCGCGGCGAGATGGCGGCGGCGAGATGATGGTGGCGAGTCGACGGTGGCGAGCTGTCCTACACCGGTAAAATGCCAAAGGCTAGAAGGTACTCTGATGAATATAAAAAGTTTTCTTGGGACCCTGAGCATATAATTTTATGGGTAAAATATTATACCTACTAACAAAACGCCCCCCTACAAAAAATATCAGAAAATCTTATTTGTCATCCAAGTTTAAATAATAATAAAATATGTCATTGGTGTGTGATCCTTTTTTTAGACAATATAAGTCTAATTAAACATGTACGTAATTTGAGTAGGTACATAGTTTCTCAACTGTTTTTTTACCGTTTTTATAATATATTTATGTACTATTATCAGGTATATATTTCACTATTTAATTTTTAGTTTTATTGTTGATCTAGATGTACGTTCATTGCTATTATGAATATGTAATGAATAAATCCCGTTTATTGGTATTATAAATTATTATTAATAATAAGTATCCTTATTGCATATGGAATAAAAAAGAATCTTAAAATAATTCCATTAAAAAATTCTATTTTAGTAAAATACATGCATAGATTGTAAACTTATCAATTGCATAAATACACATTTTTTATTTTTTTTTTTTTTTATTTATAAAATCACTAAACTACGCTTTAACTTATGATTTTTTAACAATTATCCCAATTGATTTATACTTATGGATCATAAATAACTAGTGAGATTTGTGGCACAATATTAATAGTTCATTATGACAGGGTAAAATACACTATTATTTAAAACTTTATAATTTTCATTTTTGAAACCTCTGTCGGAAGTGCTATAAATTGAAAAATATTTTACTTAAATCAAAAATAGTTTAAAATTCATTTATGCAAATTTTCATAAAATATTACACATAAGTCTGTAAAAGAGAAATGTAGTTTTCGCAATGTAGGTTCAGTGAATAGCTACGTTAGCGTGTATTGTGAATAGTTACGTTTTCTCAGAGTATCTCTGTGGTGGAACTCAAGGTCAAATATTTTTATCCCTTTAACTTCAAAGTTCCGACCATTACTTTCTTATCTGTATTGTTCTTTCTTCTGTGGCACAGTTTGAAGCATTGGAAATATGCTAAGCGTGTTTTACGTTATAATTTTAAATCGGTAATTTTTATTATGTTTTTTATAACGGAAATACGTGTATTAAAATTATGAAATACATAACTTTAATTATTTAACAGAATAATTACGGAATTAAACTTTTAAAAGCAAAGATTATTTTCTTACTTGCTTTATAAATGATACTTTTAAATACCAAAACGGCACGCCATACAGTTCAGTTATTGGGGAGAGATACAACTGAAATTTCTTTTGGCCAGACCCTCAGACACCTTTCTGAGACCTATAATCCTAAACAAAATCTAAAGCTTTATTTTCGTACGTATTTTTATTCTATGGATATATTGTGTTTTCAAATTGAGAAAAACAAATTTTAAAAAACAAATAGGTAAGAAAGTAATGGGAAATGTTTGTTCAAGAAGACAGCATGCATAATTTTTAATTTTCTTGATGCAAATCCCTTTCGTTTTCTTATCGCCAAGACACCGCCAGTTCATAACTTTCAACACCCACTCGCGTTGTTTTAGGACCAAAGAAAGGACTGTTTATATTACAAAAATGATCCTTTGTGATCCGCAGAAAAACCACTTTGTATGATGAGTATATCCAATCGGGAAATGTCGGTTGGGAATGCCAAAAAAACCGCGCCATATTTACATCGCGGCGGTGCCTTGAGTCTCCGATGAAAAATTTCAAATTCCCAAACAGCATCAAGTGTGTGATGGAATAATAAATTTCTCCCGGTTGATTTTCCTGTATTGGGGAGCCGCGTGCTCTGGCTGATTTGAATTCGAAAAAGATGCTTTCTGTTTTTCGTATGAAAAGCTTCTCGGATCGTAGACCTGCATATCTTTATTGCTTGAACGTTTTTTGGTAAATCATTCGCCGATTTCCTACAAAATATATGTAAATAAAGTATTTTTTCTCTATTCACAATGAATAAGATGTAAGATGTAAGAGGTGGTGACGGAAATGCCGTGGTTATCGCGATATTCACGAAAATGAATATACAAAATTATATTTACCAACTATACAAGGTCTTATTTACTTAGTTTATTAAATATTTCATTAATTTACTAATAGAATAAGGTAAATACAGTTCATCAAATTTCTAGAGGCTTTCGACGGCTAGACAGAGAAAGCACTACTGAGAGGCATCGGTTGGCGGGGCCGACGGATTTACGCAATGAAAGTACACTCTGCGCATCAAGTATTTCACTATTTTATTCAGACGTAAATGTCAGATGTAAATTTCGCTAAAACATTTCTTTTATTTTCGTTTGTGTTTTTTGCTCATTACAGTTTAATAGAACCTAAGTATGGAGTTTAATAGCAAATTAAGAGGCCGCGTGATTAACAGTCAATCTCGCGAAATAAAAGCCAATGTTATAGAGTTTATGAGAAGAGAAGGAAACTTTAATTCACCTTCAATACCATTTAAAAATGTAAATGATCGTGTTGCTGCAGCCACAGGAGTATCTAAAAACACTGTCGTCCGCATTTCTGGAGAGAAAAAAAGAATCAATTACCGTGAGATATCGGAATTTTCATCACCAAGAAAAACCATTAAAAAAGCAAAAACAGTTAATGATATAGATGAAGCTGACAAAGGTATTTTAAAAAGAATTATTCTGTTCATGTTAATCTCGGAAAATATTGTTCCAACATTAAAAACAATTCTGACTAAATTTAGAGAAGCTACAGGGTACAAAGGAAGCTATGAAAGTTTAAAAAAAATAATAAAGTCGCTAGGATTTCGTTGACGGAAAACAAAAACAAACAGAAAAATATTAATGGAAAGGTTTTATATTCAAAAGCTACGTTTAGACTATCTGATTCGTTTAAAAAGTTATCGAGCAGAGGGCCGTCCAATTGTCTACTTAGATGAAACATACATTCATGCCTCCCATACACACCAGAAAGCTTGGAGTGATAATTCAAATGAGGGATTAAAGAAACCAATTAATAAAGGTGATAGACAAATTATTGTCCATGCAGGAGGTGAAATGGGCTTTATTCCGAATGCCCGGTTAATTTTCAAATCTGGAACCAAAAGTGGAGACTACCACGATGAAATGAATTTTAATAATTTTTCTAAATGGTTGAAAGAAAAGCTGTTTCCGAACCTCCCTCCAAGAAGCGTCATTATTGTTGATAATGCTCCTTACCATAATGTCCAGGTAAATAAAGCACCAACGTCAACTTCTAAAAAAGCTGACATGCAGGATTGGTTAAGGAATCATAATATTGCTTACGAAGAGGATATGCTCAAAACGCAATTATACAATTTAGTGCTATTGCATAAGTCACGATTTAAGAGGTATGCAATTGAACAAATGATAAATGAACATGGTTTTAGTTGTTTGCGTTTGCCACCGTATCATTCCAATCTTAATCCGATCGAATTAGTGTGGGCATCATTGAAACAATATGTAGCTAGTAACAACACTACATTTAAGAGGCAAGACGTACAACTGTTGTGTGAAGACTTTTTTGATACGTTTTCTAAAGAGGAGTGGCAATCTCGTTGTAATAATGCTAAAATGTGGGAATCTAAATTTTATGACAGAGAAGTTACTTTGGATGAGGCAACTGATAGATTTATAATTAACTTAAACAGTGACAGTGAGACTGATTTTGAATCTGATATGGAAACTGAAGAAAGTTTTTCGGAAGACCATTAAAATTATATCTGTACCTAAGATCAAAAAAGTATTATCTATTTTTACAACGAAGATGCACAAGAATCAAATTTTATTTTTTTATTATTAGATAGCTATTTTTGTTTCTGAGTTGTGTTTATTTACAGGCTCAATTTTTTTCCGTTCCTCCTTTTTGATTTTATATGGGGTTTCAAGTTGTTTTTGACTTATTTCTGTAAATCACAACAACACACTTTTTTAATAAAGCAAACAAGTGTTAAGAGGTATATGTACGTGTAAACTACAATTACAAAAAATTGATATGAAACCCATGAAACTACCAACAAAAATGTAAAGCTAGCTTCCGTACTAGAACATGATGTCATTCGTCGAGATAATTCATCGTTTTGTTTAATAGATCAAGAAATGTAAATATTCCCCTGTTATTTTTTATAAAATTATAAGAGAAATAAATTTTTTTCTAAATAGTATAGTTTATTATTTTGTAGAAAAACAAAATTTCGAAAATTTTAGTAATGTTTCAGAAACAACCGTTATTAATAATAGGTACCATTTTCCTTAATAAGGTAGAAATAAAATATAAACTATTTCCACGATTTACAAAGGCCTACAAAAAAATATAGGTATTTTCCGCTATCCTATAAAATTTATATTTTCTGACTCAATTTCAAAAGGTTGAAGGAATTCCAAACACCTTTTATGGCATAATAATTATTTTCAATTCTACATACTATCTTTAGCTGCTTTTAAAAACGTTCTAAGAAAGTCCAATCAGACCAATTTAATCCCTAAACTATTCCACACTTTTAAAATTTAATTACCCTAAAAATATTAAAAACTATTTAAAATAACTTGTTTAGCAGACTGTACAATAGCTATCTTAGTCACACGTAGCGCGTTCTCTGTCTGGGCGTCGAACACCTCTAGAAATTTGATGAACTGTACAAGGTAAAATAATATTCGAGATACATAGCGAGTAGGTTAACTTAAATTGTCTCCATCATGTATTTTGCCACAAATAATTTTACAAATAAAACAATTTCAAAATAAAAACTCTTTAAAAATAGCCACGCTGGTCTTAATATATTTCCATAAACATTTAAACAAACCGAAAATATTATATTTTAAACAAAATTTTAATTTGCCCTGAGGTAAGTTCACAAATATCATGTTGGGCCAACTTCACCAAGACTGGGCTCATATATTTTTTATATATCCCAGTTTATAAACTATAATAGTCTTTTGAGATGATAGTAATAATAGTTTAACATCTAATACATATTTGACATATTTAGAGAAGAAGAAGAAGAAGAAGAAGAAGAAGAAGAAGAAGAAGAAGAAGAAGAAGAAGAGAAGAAGAAGAAGAAGAGAAGAAGAAGAAGAAGAAGAAGAAAGAAGAAGAAGAAGAAGAAGAAGAAGAAAGAAGAAGAAGAAGAAGAAGAAGAAGAAGAAAGAAGAAGAAACGAAAGAAGAAGAAGAAGAAGAAGAAGAGAAGAAGAAGAAGAAGAAGAAGAGAAGAAGAAGAAGAAAGAAGAAGAAGAAGAAAGAAGAAGAAGAAGAAGAAGAAGAAGAAAGAAGAAGAAGAAGAAGAAGAAGAAGAAGAAGAAGAAGAAGAAAGAAGAAGAAGAAGAAGAAGAAGAAGAAGAAGAAGAAGAAGAAGAAGAAGAAGAAGAAGAAGAAGAAGAAGAAGAAGAAGAAGAAGAAGAAGAAGAAGAAGAAGAAGAAAGAAGAAAAAGAAGAAAAAGAAGAAAAGAAGAAAAAGAAGAAAAAGAAGAAAAAGAAGAAAGAAGAAGAAGAAGAAGAAGAAGAAGAAGAAGAAGAAGAAGAAGAAGAAGAAGAAGAAGAAGAAGAAGAAGAAGAAGAAGAAGAAGAAGAAGAAGAAGAAGAAGAAGAAGAGAAGAAGAAGAAGAAGAAGAAGAAGAAGAAGAAGAAGAAGAAGAAGAAGAAGAAGAAGAAGAAGAAGAAAGAAGAAGAAGAAGAAGAAGAAGAAGAAGAAGAAGAAGAAGAAGAAGAAGAAGAAGAAGAAGAAGAGAAGAAAAGAAGAAGAAGAAGAAGAAGAAGAGAAGATAGAAGAAGAAGAAGAAGAAGAAGAAGAAGAAGAAGAAGAAGAAGAAGAAGAAGAAGAAGAAGAAGAAGAAGAAGAAGAAGAAGGAAGAAGAAGAAGAGAAGAAAAGAAGAAAAGAAGAAGAAGAAGAAAAAGAAAAGAAAAAGAAGAAAAAGAAGAAGAAGAAAAGAAGAAGAAGAAGAAGAAGAAGAAGAAGAAGAAGAAGAAGAAGAAGAAGAAGAAGAAGAATTAATGTTTTTGTCTAAATTTGGTAAGAGATTAAATAAATTTTGCCAATATCCCACTAATTTGTTCATTAATTATTACTGAATATTTCTTCTTTTGTCGGTATTCAAAAAATCAACAACTATTAAAACTAACTTTTTTTGTACAGGGTAAACGTTTAATTTGATTGGCCTATAAAATTTCTTTACCAACATGAGTAGTATTCTACTACTAATATACAATATTATTAGTTGATTATTTAAATGTTTATTAGTTATTTTGTGGCGACTATTTCGTAGATATAAACTGTTTAAATCATATAATTTAAAAATAAATTAATTTGAAATTGTTTTATGTTAGGTAGGTTTGATATACTTGGAAATACTACAGGGACAAGTCATGCATACTGCACATGCTTTTAGACACACTATTTTGCGATGTCAGGCCCAGGGACGCGTTTTTATACAGAGTAGGTTTCAATTTCTTCTAAAATGTTATATTTATATTGGTCTTCTATATTATTTCTATATATAAAAGTAAATTTAAAAAACTAACTGCAAAATCATGCAGTTGCCATTACAAACTAAATTTGCCGATTTTCTTATAGATCTCGTTACCAGATCTTGGCAAAATTTATGTGAAATCATTCCAAAGGTACCCACTTTCTAACAAACATTAAAAAAAAATCCGATAAATTGAGAACCTTCTCCTGTTTTTGAAGTCGGTTAAAGATAGTTTTGTAACAGTGCATCTTTTTGCGGTTATTACTGCTAAAAAAAATGTTTTACATTAATATAAAGTAAATTTTATTTTGTAAGCTTCTTTCATATTTTATAAAACATTAAATTGTTACTTTGGAATAACTTATAATTATTTCTTTCATTACAATTTTACATCTAAAAGTATAAATTCTCTAAATTAGCAAATAATTTCCGCATTTAATAACCATTATGCGAATGCAACTTAATCCAGAACAAAAAAAATCCATTGTCTTAATAACTTTTACAGAATTTTTTGGCTCTATTCTTTTAATAGCTTCACCGCCGCTATTTCTTCCACTTTCAAATTTTAAAATAATTGAAGCTCCTCTCTCGGCGAACGTAATACCTTATCGTACGACTTCTTATTAACTACAGCAGCGCGGCGGCGAAAAGTTTTATTAAAAATTATTTCATTAACTCGCCGAAGCGACAGTCGGATTTATCACTGGACATGGAAGCCGGGACCCGCGTCTCTAGGAGTTTGTTTCATTCAGTCACTTTACAGCGCGTATAAAAGTTCACAGTTAAATAAAACCAGAAAGTTCTGGAAAGTTTTTGGGGGCCGTGGGACGTGTCACGGCGTTATCTTCTTTAAGTTAATTTATAGTCACGGGAGTGTGTCCTAACACTTTCTTTGAATTATTTACGATTGAAGAACTAAGCCGGGGCGAAGCACCGGAAAAGAAATCTCTACCGGTTTCACAATATATAAAAATTACTTTTGTGAACTGGGAGTAACATTTGTACCCGAAAAGAAAACAGAAATGTGCTACGACAGTCAAGTGGCTAAATTCATGTCGCTCAACGGAGTCGAGTAACATCGACATTGCCAGTTTGTAAGGCCCAACCGCGTTGTAACGTTGACCAGACCATATGATTGAAATACATTTTATTTTAATTTTGTCCAAGTACTATTCATTATATTATCTATTTAAGTTAACAGCATAAAAAGGTTTTCTTCTAAACTAGGTACATATTTAAAAGTAAGATTTTTTATTTCGTGTTAATTTCCTGAACTAGTAGGGGCATACATAAACAATTGAAGGTTAAAATATTTAATTTTTGGATTTTGTTAATCTTCCCTCGTTTCCGTATCAAGATAGAAATGATTCTATGCTAAGAACTCTGGGAGAGCAAATAACAAATTCAGCGGATTGATAATTCATTTTGGGGAGTAGATTATTTTACCAAATATTTGACTACAGGCTGGTTAGGCAGTCCCGCAGTAAAGAATTCGACCGCAAATCCTTTGGAGACTATTTCCTTAAGAGAAGTTCGATCTTGTTTATACACTGCGCTCCTTTCGAAGATGATAAGTAAACGTAGTACTCACTTATGGGCTGGTTGTGCACCATAGGCTAAAACACGGTGTACTATAAGGTGCATCAACTCCTATTTAAAAACAAATGAAAACGGCGATAAAACCGATCGTACTTCCTAGCCAAAATCCGCTAGGTTCGCTAGTATCTATCCGGCGAGAAAGTAAATAAAAGATAAAAGTAGGAGCTGCAATTTAAAAAGTGTTGACAGATAAATATTTTTTAAAATCTTAAAATATATAAATCATGGTGGATCGTTGTGCTGTTTTTAATTGTGATTATGAGAGAGTCTTCAACAGTTTTATAATGCCAAAAAACAGTTATACAGAATATGGTGCAATTATTTATTGGTGATATGAAAATAAACATTAAACCCAAAAGTTCCATTTGTGAAAAACATTTTAATGCAAATTATGTTATCCGTGAAAAAGTGCTAAGAAATCTACTAGGAAACGTTTCAAGTAAATATGTTTAATTTCTACGTTTTAAATGATTGTAGGTTATGTAAATAGGTTATTCAACTTTGTCTTTTCTGTAATAAAAATAATTATTAGTATAAAGTTTTACTATATAAATATTTCGTATTATTTATCTCCTTGGTACTAATAATGTTATGACTTGAACCCTATTATAATGTGTTCATGGTATAAATTTCATATACACAAGGTACCTATTTCTTTTGATATTTTTCTAACCCTGCGAATAAATAAAATCTTTGACTTATTCCTTTTAGCCTGATTATAATGCTAGAAAGTTGTATCTGGTTATAAGAATCAAATAGATACTATGATAAATTTATTTTACTTGTAGCCTTTTTATTTTCAAGTGTTTAAATATACATTTGTTTAATAATAATCATCCCCGAATGTGTTTTGTTCCAGTTCTTTAAATGTATTTACTAGGTTTTTATAGAAGTACTGATTTTAAATTAATAAAAATTTGAGTTGTAAGAAATATTTAAGATTTTTCAATTCTGTATTTTTATAGGAGTTAATCCCTTTAAGTAAATAAATGTAGTTTGGGGTCGTAGATGTTGGTAATTTGTGTATTGAATAATTTGTACATACACTAGTTAATAATTTAAACAATGTTTTTTCTGATGTACCTAATAATTATTTAAGGTTATCTTGTAGTTGACGAGTCTAGAAATCCGCATATTCACACCACTCCGCACTGAAGTCTAGAATTTGACACAAATTTGAAGTTAAAAATAACGATCGTATTACTTGAAAATCTACAGATTTTTTTTAATTTTTAATCGATGTAAAAATTGGTAAATACATGATAAAAAGTAAAAGTTATTTCAATATGCTTATTCCCTGGTTCCAAATAATTAAATATAACCTTGCAACTATATGTTACGATTCCAACTATCAGAACTAGCCGGAACAAGAATGGTGCATTTCCAGACCCTTCAATTATAAGATTACCATTATTTAATGTGCAGTGCAAATATAAAAAAAACTACCTAAAAAATGCTATTCCTGCTTTTATTACTTAGGATGGGACTACTTCTCAAAGGAGACGAGAATGTGGAAAGTATTGCTGATACAGTTACCGAAGTTATCCACTGGAGGTGAAGTGTTAATCTTTTAGGAATATAGGAAATATTTTTTTATACCTAACAACTTAATATTTATTTATTGATAAGTTATAGATACTATGTATTTGAAGTTCAGAGTAATCATTATGACAGCAGCGTTCTTCTTATTGTATTCGGATTCTAACACAAATAAAACATCTCATTAAATTTTTGTTAAAATTATGAATTTATTAATTTTACATTAGAAAGAAAATTAACAATACACACAAAATTATTTAAAATTAGAAATAAATACAATTTACACATTTCCCATTATTACACTTTTATTTTCTTAATTTATTCATTTCTTATATTAACAATTTAAATTAATAATATAGTTCATTATTTAATTGGAACTCATTTTATAATTTTACTAATTATTTTTTTATATTTATTTGTGGAAAATGAAATATTAAATAAAAGCATAGGAATTGTTCTATTGGATAATAGCAGTAATGAAAAAATAAGTAGGAACATTTCAAATGTATAGTTTCCAGATTTATTATGAGTTTTTTATTATAATGTACTCAATAAGTAGGTTTATTATGTTCGCTTGTACACGTCACAGTTAGCAGCAGACAGTAACAAACCTGACAACACTTCTGATTTCAGAAAAACATTACAACAATTTGTTTTACATTATATATTTCAATAAAGTAATATAATAATCATTTATATTTAATTAATGACAAGGTTTACTTTTTAAATAAAACTATATGAGCCCTGTCCCGTTTCAATTAGCACACTTCTCATATTTATAGTGACTGTCACTACAAGAACAAATCATACATAAATCTGATAAATTCTTTTATTTTTTAACCCTTTCACTTCCACTTTCATTAAAAAAAATACCATTGTAGTAGATTGTATGTTTTCTTTGTTTATTTTAAGTAAATTAAAATATTTTCATAGTATTTTTTATTACTCCAAGACATGTCCAGGGACATTACAAAAACAAAAATTTACTATGAAAATAATTTTTTATAATATTAATCCTTAAAAGTAATGCAAATAAAGTAAATAAACCAAAAAGAACAAAATTCTACCAAAATTAACAGATGTATACTTCAGGGTTAATTAAGACAGTGTCCCTCTGGAGGGACAAATACACTGAAAGGGTTAAATATTTACAAATTTTCATGAGTGTTTCATCACCTTTAACTTTGATAACGGCAACAATTCATTAAAACATTGTATTTACAATTTCTTTAAAATCTTGTGCAGGGAACCTACTCCATATTTTTAGATTACCCATTTGAATTAATTCTGGCAGTGATCTTGTGGGTGCTGCACGCCTCTGCTTAAAAATTATCACCCCATATACAAAAAAGCATCTTTATTAAATGAACAAGAAACTAAAAAAAAAATAAGCATTATTAAAAACTACAAAAAGTGCATCATCAAAAAATTCCAAATACACATTTAACTTTATTATTTATTGAATAAAAGGTCTGTTCCAACAACGATCAGAAACAAACCATTGGGTAGTACACAATTTTGCAGTCTCAATAAAATACTGTTCAGAATCCTGATGTCAATAACTCATTTCTGAGCATTGTAGGAACAAACCTAAAGTAAATCGAAACCACTTAAAAACAAGCACAACATTTATACTCGAGCAAATTTTTAATTCCTATCAAAATTTTTAATTACTGAATATTTTGTTCTAGTTATATTAAAATTTAAAAGTTCTTACTCTTCATTATAATTATATTTTTTATTTTTCCTATATACCTACTACCTACATACTATCTCTAACATTTTACAAATTTGATGCCTAATTAAAGATTTCATCTAGCATTGCAGAACGTAAAACGTTTTTCACATTTGTATAAATCTTCTACATCTGTGATATTAGGATAGCAAGATTGTATCTAGACAGGTAGTTATTTTTTGAGTTGAAGTTTGTATAGTCATTAACTTGTTTGATTTTCATTGTGTTTCTAACTCTAATTTAAGAGAAAATCTTAAGTGATAAAAAATGCAGAAAGAAATAAGCGACTTACATTTTTTAGAATATTTGATAAAGCATAGTAGTAGCTGCCAGTTAAAACTGTGTTTCTAGTATTTAGTTTAGGTAACAGAGACAAGGCTTGGAACAGAAAATACATACTTTTGTTAATTCAGAATTTTTAAATGTTGTTTTATATTATAAATCTTTCTAGGTATCCTCTATCATTTTTTTTATAATTTTCAATCAAAACTGTTTAAAAACAAAAAGTTTAATAAAAAAAATACCCATTATATTTAATACGGTTTATGCTCTAAAACTCACTGTTCTTTTAATGGCAGATTTTTTAACCTTTGAGTAAAGTTACACATAAGTATAATCTATAGCCTAATCAGCAAGTAGTTACTTTCAACTTTATTCAGAGGTAAAAACCTGGCCTTTAATCTTAATATAATTGTGGAGGATAGAGACTACATTTGCTAGGGATTAGGGAATAACAAAGATCTAACTACTATAATGACACTTGCTAAAAACTGTATAAGTTCTATGTACATGCAGATAGAACCATGTGAATAACTTTAGTGCTTCGATAACACAACATTGATAATTAACAGATGAACGTATTGGTCACAAAAACAAATTAATTAATATATTCTACTAATCTCATTTTTTCCAAAAAGTACAGTTACAACCTTGTTATTCTTTGAGATGTATTTATTACTGATACTTATTAATAAAAATAATAATAATAATTGATCTAGGTACTTACTGATCTTTGGAAACATATATACTCCAGTCCAGTAAGACTTCATTATACTGGTATAATGCTATTTCACAGAAATGTTTGTAATTCCAATCACTATGTATGGATTTGATTATAGTAGGTATAAAACTAAATGTTTATTGAATATCTTTAATCTGGGCAAAGAAAATCACAAAACTCACTTTAAAAATAATAAGCTTCAATCTGAGTACCATAGTTAAGGTCCACTTCTTCATTTTATAATCAGTAACCCACTGTATTGCTGTTTTTGCCAAAGCCAAAGGTAATATTTGAACACAAAACAAAATCAGCTGTTTTTTATAAACACCCCCATTTCACTTATTCAGTAGCAAGTCTCTGGCAGCAACTTGTAACTTATTAATTGGAGCATATTTATTAAATCTTGAACACTTTTTTTCATCTGTACTTCTTCTGATAGTTTTGTCATTTTTCATTTCATATAAACTCGAATTTTCACCATAGAAGAACTATTTTTATGATTGCACTTTTTTTGACAGAAAAAGATTGCCGCAATTTTCCGCCGTAACGACACTAGCGAACCTAGCGGACTTTTGCCCTAAGTACGACCGGTTTTGGTATGTTTTTTTCAAGGAGTTGAAACACCTTTATAGTGCGCCGTGGGCTAAAACCCAAACTTATAACCTCACTTTCTATGTAGTTTTCACCCTTTTGCGGGCGTCGCTCACTTTTATTAAAGCTCTGTCATAACTGCGATGATCTGAGATTCAGAGGGTTGGGTTGGAAGGGAGAGCAGTGTATAATCAAGATCTAACTTCACTTAAGGTAAGTTCGTTTGATCTTTTAATTATACACTGCGCTCCCTTCTTCAGATGATAAGTAAACGTAGATGTTTAAAGACAGTTGCAACTACACGAAACAAGACAATTTTTAATAAACTTTTATAAAAATAATTAGAAGTATAACAAAAACAAACGAAAGCTTATTCCACAATAAACTGAGTTAGAATGGTTCCTGCAAAAGAGGAGGGATCCTGCCTTATCGGCTGGTTAGAGAACGTCAAAACAGAAGATTCATTTGTCCAGTCTACTGTGAACCTAAATTCAGTCCACTTCACCCAACGACTTAAGGTCTGAAAGAGAGAGTTCAAGACTGTTGTAATTTGTTTCTACTTGATGAATAGATCCTATCAGTTCTGCAAATAATATACTCTAATTTAATAAGACTGAAGGTTTGCATTCTATGTGAATGAATGAATGAATCCGTTTATTTAGCCATTGCTATTATATACAATTATTTATTTTTTTATTTACATATTTTTTTTTTGTTATCTTACATAATATACACAATTGTTTAATTTGATTCTCTAAGATATTTACATAATTTTTTGTTAAACAAATTCAAATTGCTAGAGTCTTTTATTTCTTTTGGCAGATTATTAAAAAGATGTATTCCATTAATTAGCAACGATCCCATTAAGAAAGTTTTATTTGAAAAATTTATGTTGAAATTTTCATCGGATCTTAAATGTCGAGAATGTAAGTGTTGCCGCGTAACTAGTAACTCACTTAGATATTTCGGTGTTAATTGATGCATAATTTTATAGATTACAACGAGGGTTCCTTTTTTAATATTCTGTTCAATAGAAAGCCAATTTAGGGTTTGTAGCATATTTTTGATTGGAGTGTAAATATTACATTTTAGAACAACTCTCATACATTTGTTTTGGAGTACCTGAAGTCTGCTTATTTGTTTTTTATTACATGAAAGTAAAAGTGACATACAAAAGTTAAAGTGTGGATATACAATTATAGGACGATATTTGTAATTTAAAAATATCTATTATAAATTTGGGCGGTAATATTTAGTTATTTAATCTATGTCAGGAAAAACTAGAAATTAATTCAATAAACGATTTAATAACTTTAAATTGAAATATAAAATATAGAACAAAATAAAATAATTTAGAAATAAGTATTAAATAAAAAAAATGCAAATAAAATAATAGTAAAATAAAATAGATAAAATACTTAATGCACGTATGAGATGGCGTACCTGAAATAAAAGAAAACAAGTATGAGTAATCAAGTTTACCAAAAACAGCTTTACATTAAAGAAAGTCATGAAAAGGTGATATCCATAAATAAAATACTTATTATCCTTTTAATTAACAAGAAAATTATACATGATAAATATGTCAAAATATTGATTATAAAAAAAAATATAATTGACACAACTTCAAATTTTCCATAATTGACAAAAAGTTATATTCTCAATTCTGTAGGCACTGACCGCAATTCCCAAACATCGATCGATATATAAAAAGCCATTACTAGAACACTGACCGCAATGCCACTAGCCCGCACCAACCATGGTGCGACGACTCCGGGAATAATCCATAAATAAACGCAAACACTGACCGCAATGTACTACGCCAGAACAGACAATCTAACTCACTTTACTTTTGATTACACCTCGTAGAGGAAAACAAAATATAAGTAAATAGTCAAATTCAAATAAGTTTTAATTATTTAATATAACCCCGTTAATTTAGGATATAAGGTTTTCTCAATACTTGACAAAATATCTTTACGTCAGAATTGACAAATTAACTATAAAAGATTGATAGATAATAATTGGGTAATATAATTTGCAAAATAACTTGATTACAAATTAAAACAAAACTAATTGATAAAACATAATTACTCAGTGAGAAAAACTCACCCTGTTCAGCAAACAGCCACTCACAAAAATTATTATTCACCAGTTCTTTTTTTATTATTATTATTGGAACGAACTTTAATTTTGTTCCGTAAAGTAACTAACTCAAATTCAGAATGATCTGTATTTTATGCCTGTTTCGATATTTTACCCTTAGTTCCCATATTCGTAATTCGATACCTCCGTATCTTAATGGTGTTAACGTAAACTTTGTGGCTGTTTTGGAAGACAAATATTTCGTGCGTTTAAAAAGAACCGGGTGTTTCGTAAAATAAAACTTAATAAATTTGTATAGAAAATAAAATCATTCTTACACAATTGTGTTATAAACAAGATTTCTACTCCATTGAGACAAATTTGAAGCTATTCTTCTAAAGAACCCTATTTTCTTCCCTAATTTCCTACATAAGTAGTCTGCATGACTGTTGAAAGTCAATTGAGGATCTAAAATAACTCCTATCGTATATACTTGTTCGATGGCAATATTGTTTATACAGATGATAAAATTTCGCTCCGCAAAATTGTTACAGGTCGATTTAGATCCCATTGCCATAAACTTGGTTTTATTTGCATTTAGTTTTAATTTGTTGATACACAACCAGTCATACAGAATACTTAGCTCACTGTTTAAGGTGCGAACAGCTTCTTCAAAATTAGTAGCCGCGACAGATATGAGTATGTCATCCGCAAATAAACTTACAAAAGATTGTTGTAACGCGTCCTTTATGTCTTTTATATATATAATGAACAATAAAGGGCCCAGGACACTGCCTTGTGGTACACCGAAATTACATTCCGTTCCATTGGACATACTGTTGCCTACTTTAGTTTGGTGGTATCGGCCTTGAAGGTAGTTGTGGATTAATTTTATGGCATCTGATTTTATACCATATTTCTGTAGTTTGTAGAGTAGCAGTTTCCGATCAATCGTTTCAAAAGCACGCTTTAAATCCACAAATACACTCAAAACTACTTTTCCTTTATTAATTTCCTCCCTCCAGTTAAAACATGCAAATTGCAATGCCGTTTCACATGAATGACCATCACGAAAACCAGACTGCCCTGAGTACAAAATATTGTTTCTTTCAAAGAATAGCTTCAATTGATCTCTTAACACAATTTCAATAATTTTATCTATAGTTGGTAGTAAATTAATTGGCCTAAATTGTTCTGGCAGGGTTGGCGACGGAACTTTAGCTATTGGCACGATTACACTAATTTTGAGATCCGAAGGGATTCGTCCACTAGTTATCACTGTATTTACAATATTTAGCAAGGGATATCCAACTACACAAAATAGGTCTTTAAGAAGTTTTGGACGTAAAAAACCGTCACTCGAACTTTTATTCTTTAGGCTGCTCACTATTTTTTGTAACTGGCTGAAAGTAATTTCTTGAAATTTTGCTAATTGTTCTTTCTGTACTTCAAGGTCATTTCCAAATTGCAGTAAGGCTTTATCTTCTATACTCTCAGCTAGATCACGAATGCTATCACTGTAATATTTATTAAAGTTTTCTTCAGGTGGTCCGGAATAGCCTTCAAAATTGATTTTATCTATTGGCAGATCTTCTTTCTTCTGTCCAAATAACTGTTTTATTGTTTGCCACATCTTTTTGCTATCTCCTTTGGATTTGTCAATTTTGTCTTCGTAGAATAATTTCTTTTCTCGGCGTAATACATTGACTGCCTGGTTCCTCTTGTTTTTATAATCATTCCAATCCTCCTGAGTACCTGTAAACTTAAATCTATTGTACACTGCGTTTCGTAATTTTTGTGCCTGTGTAACACGTATATTGATCCATGGTGTCTGATTGCATTTAATTTTATTAATGGGGCTAATTTTATTGAGAGAGTCTCGAACATTATTTGAAAAATTATTATATAGCACCTCGACATCCGTTGATGTTGTTTCCCAATGCTTTCCTATCAAGTCCAATATAATTTTATGTATATTTTCCTCATTAATATTCCTTCTCCAGATAAATTTGTCTACAGATGTATGATTTAAGCCAGGTACATTTATTCCTATTACATCATGGTCTGATATTTTAGGAAAGTTTCTAGGGAGTTCAGCCACGGTGAAATTATTAGTTATAATGTAGTCGACGAGAGTAGCCGATGTTGGAGTAATGCGTGTTGGATTTTCAGTAATTTGTTTAAATCCGGAGTCAATTACGATATTCTTTATTTTATTAGATGTACTGGTATTTGATTTAAAATCTATGTTAAAGTCTCCCAAAATAATAGTTTCATCGTCGTTAATAAAATCGTTTTTAAAAAGAGCTTCAAAGTAATTTAAAAAATCATGAACATTTCCGTTAGGAGAACGATATACTGCTCCAATAATCAACACTTTTCCATTTATTGTAATTTTAATAATTAATGCCCAATAATTTAAAGTAATTGCAACACTATGTAGAATAGAGAAGTTTACATTTTCATTTAAGTAAATGATGCACCCCCCTGTATGACGACTCTTTGATTCAACTACAATGTGGTTATAATTTAATATTTTATACTCACTTTCATCTATGTCGTCAGTGATATGTGTCTCTGTAACAGTTGCTAGTAAAGGCTTCTCGGTAAAAAGAAGTGTACGTAGCTCATCAATGTGTGATGTTAATCCTTGGATATTAAGGCAAATTATTTTTTGGGTTCCGGTATAGGTTTTTGATGGTTGCTATATATATTGAGTTTTTGATTTGGCTTGATCAATTGCTCTTTTATAACATGCACATTCTTTGTCAAAAACACAGTGATCGAACTTTATGCCTGGAATTTTAAGAATATCATGTGCGTGTTTACAGTTTGTACATATTTTACTTGAAGACTGACATTCTGAGCTTTTGTGGTTGCCATTACATTCAGAACAAACTATTCTGTTTGAGGTACAATGTTCTGCTTTGTGATTATAACGCCAGCATTTAAAACATCGACGTATACCAACATATTCATATACGGGATGACTTTCCCACCCTATAAATATTTTTCGTTTATGGATAAAATGCTGGAAAATTTCTGGCGATGCTTCCAATATTATATTGTAGTTACGTTTGTTTTTGGGAATATATTTTTTTATGAAGGTTAATTCTAGAGTGGTTTCTTCAGAAAAATTTTGTTTTCTAATACAATTTAAAAATTCATTTTCATCATCTAATTCCGTTTCTTTTACATCGACGATTAAAATTTTTGGTTTCACTATTTTTGGTACTTCCACCCTGTATTTATCTGATAGTTGATTTTCAACGATGTTCTTAATTCTTTTTGTTGACTCCTTATCATCACACTGTATCAAAACACTGCCATGACTTATTGGTTTTATTTTATTGATAGCGACCGCGATATCAGCTGGATTAATTTTTTCTGCTATGGCACTTTTTGTTAATGTACTAGTTTGGTTCTGGTTTTTTGGTTTGATAATTAACGGAGGTTCGTTTTTCTTAACTGCTTCGGAATATTTTATTTTGTCATCTGATTTTAATTCTTTTATATTTTCCATCATCTGTTGTGTATTTTCAATCAACTTTTCTGTTTTTGCTTCAATTTCTAGAATTTGATGAGTGAACAATACCTTTTCATCCATTCTAATTACACACTCATCACAAAACCAAAAAATATTTCTGTTTTCATTTATTGCTTTTTGAACAACATCTTTTAGTTTAACACACTGAGCATGATAATGATTTTTGCACAATTTGCATGAAATTAATTTATTATTTACAATAAAATTGTCAGCACAACTGGCACACACGTGTATACCGGTCGGCATCTTGACTACTGCAGTAGATAATGTTGATAATATGACTAATTTTTCTGATAATTCCATAACATGGATTACTTTATTGAAATACCAATCCCTTAAGATATTCAGTACTGTTAATGGGCTCCAAGTTTAGTCATTTCTTGGATCCTGAAGTCTAGAGCAATGTCCAGTGACAAAATTAAGGAAAGTGCTGACCTATAGTTTTTATATGACCCTTCTCGAACGGTGCACCGAAAAAAATGTGACTAGAAAATTTTACTACAATATTGTAGTAGTTGACTTGTAGAAAAATATTTAACTTTTTGTAGAAAATTTTACTACAATTTATAGTTATGTTATGTTGATAATGGGGTGTTAATACACTGCGACCTAAAAGATCTATTGTGCCTCCTTCTGTCACCACTGCACTAAGGAAATGTCTCAATGCCTATAGCGACCCTTCCAATCCTATTTTCTCAAGGAAGTGTAGGATTTGAAGTGGCTTCAAGTTAGGTAAGTCTCCCTCTTCTATTTGATATCCTCCTAGATATAGTGCCCTTGGATTCTGGAGTGCTACACATTCAGTTAGGATGTGAATGGAGGTTTCGTCCTCCTCCTCACAGAATCTGCACTCACTATCCTCTACTACTCTCAGTTTACTTAGGTGTCCTTTTAGTCGGCAGTGCCCGGTAAGGATCCCTGTTACAATACGTAGCCTGTTCTTGCTCAGGCAGATGCAGGCTTCCGATCTTTTTTGGTTATATTCACCCAGAAGTATCTTGGCCTGTCTCAGCCCCAAGAGATTGTTCCAATTATCGGAGAACAATTTATAGTTAAAAACTATTCATTATTGTAGCAATTGAATTGTCGAATAAAATGCTACAACAATATGAAAGAAGTCCACAATGTTTAGTATATTTTACTATTGTTTGTAGAAGTAGAAATTTATTACAATTATCGTAATTACTACTACTAACTTCTGTAAAAATTTGTACAAATATTAATAATTATGTCTACAAAAAATAGTAATACTTTACATCCCTTCTTATGAAAAAAAAATCAATTTTTTTCAAAAATATTCTATAATATTGTAGAAATTCTAAGTCATGTGAATAAAACAGAATTCTGCTATTGGCCAACGTTTTCTGACGTCGATAATAAATGGCCAGACAGCAGTAGCCGTTCGCCATGTTCACAAAACAAAGCATGGTACATGTACGAGTACCTATAACATATTATTATAAGCACCGATGCGTTTGAGAAAATTTTAATAATAACTTCTATTAGTGGTAAGTACATTTATTATTGTTTCTGATTAATTTACCTTTAGATAACTAATTTAAATATACTTAGTAGATTATTTAAAAAAAAAAAAATAGTTGTGGTCAACGATCGAATGTTGTGCCAAGTTCAATGATGTTTTTTTGTCCTTATTGTGACATACCTACTTTCACATTTTTGTTAGTTATCTGACTTAGTCATTTAATATCCAAATCAGTGTAAAGGTGAAAAATATCCCCGTTTTAAGGGTATAAACAGTTCAATAGGTATTCATTTTTATTTCATATTTTTCAAGTGCAGAAAATCCAATTGAGACTGAGGGCGCTATTATTACTGTTATTTATTACATAGTTAAATTAAGACTTTGTATCTTTTATATTAAAACAATAAATTAAATATTTTATTAAGGAACATTTTTTCTAGGTTATAATTATAATAATTATAAAATACTACTACAAATTTTATTAAGAATTACTACAATTTGTATGAATTTTTACTATTTATTGTGTAAAATTTTCGTATTTATTTTCATAAAACGCAATACATTTTTAATATAAATTCATACAATGAATAGCAAAAATTATAACAATTTGTAGAACAATTCTTATGATGCATTTGGATATTTTTACTAAATATTGTAGATAATAACTCTACAATACATTCTCTACAAATATTTGGAAATTTTTACTACAAATTGTCCCTGTCCCTATATGTACTATTTATTGTAGAGAAAAAATGTATAATTGTAGAAATTTGTTCTACAATTTTTTTTCTGTGTGTCCTTGCAAAAATGTAAGATCTTACATATCACCTGTGAATGAGTCTGTTCTCTCTATCACACAAAACTTCCAGCAAAGTTTTAACTTCACTATATATTCTTTTAAGGTAGAGTTAAAATAGATGACAACATAATCTCTGTAGTATTGGAGTCCGGGCGCTTTGGGGTAAATGCCTGTTGGATAAAATCATGCCACCAGGATAAGGTTTCTAGACAAAGGGTGTAGAGTTTTGTCGACAGATACTTAAAATAAGGGACCAAGGTCGAATTTAATTAGTTCAGAACTCAAAACCCTTGCAAACAGATGCCACCAAGGTTTAGTAGTCCAAAAAGGGTACTACTACTACGCCTGAGGCATGTTTATTTATGTTAAAAAAGTAAAATTTGAAATTATTTATAATTTTTTGAATAACTGAAAGAAAAAAGACAAAAAACCATAACAGTTATAATATTACCAATCTAAGGTAAATGTACCAATGAAGGGATAAGGATATTTCTTCGATGAGACATATCCCATGCGCTTATGTAAAATATACCTCATTAATTAGTTCCCACTTTGTCTTTAGTCTAAAAACATCTTTAAATGAACAGAAATTAAAAGAATTGAGCATACCTAAAATGTTCATCCTATTTACTTCAGTGAGAGACATGATCGTTGGCGCCGAATTAAAATTAAACTCATAAGAAAATAAAGCTGTAGGATTGATGTTATCAAAAAACCAGTATATTCTTCTCCTTTATGATTTACCAGGTCCGTACTAAACCTGGGATCCACACTGGGTCCTAGACTCTCACTGACTCTATTTAATCCGCACTTGATTAATTATAAACCCGCACTGGGTTTTAAATAAAACTCTCACTAAGTTATGGCACTATCTGGAATCACATGTAAAGTAATGTGATCAAAAATAAAAAAAGTATGTCCAGTTTACCATCTTCCGTCTCCAATTTCTTTTGTTATCTAAAACAATTCTATTATTTTTAACCTACCTTCATCCTTCTGCTAATAAATAAATACTATCTCTGGTTATTCTGCCAGAGAACTAAAAATGGATGAACTGAATTTGTTATGTCTAAATCTTCTGCATTTTACGTTGGTGATTTTTTTCGTTCGCCTGGCTTCCCCTGTTTCAAATTGCTTCCTTTTTATTTGTTGTTTCTTAAGTGTTATCAGACGTTTCTGTTTATGAATAATAATATTTTCCTATATTTTATTAAAATTTAAAACATTTTCGATTTGACGTGTGTACACAACTTGGCACTAAAATGCAAAAGACAGAAACTACATAGAAAGTGAGGTTATAAGTTTTGGATTTGGACTATGATGCACAACTAGCTCAAAAATGAGTACTATGTTTACTTATCATCTGAAGAAGGGAGCGCAGTGTATAATTACAGTTCATCAAATTTCTAGAGGCTTTCGACGGCTAGACAGAGAAAGCACTACTGACAGGCATCCCGACGGATTTACGCAATGAAAGTACACTCTGCGCATCAAGTATTTCACTCTTTCATTCAGACGTAAATGTCAGACGTAAATTTCGCTAAAACATTTCTTTTATTTTCGTTTGTGTTTTTTGCTCATTACAGTTTAATAGAACCTAAGTATGGAGTTTAATAGCAAATTAAGAGGCCGCGTGATTAACAGTCAATCTCGCGAAATAATAGACAATGTTATAGAGTTTATGAGAAGAGAAGGAAACTTTAATTCACCTTCAATACCATTTAAAAATGTAAATGATCGTGTTGCTGCAGCCACAGGAGTATCTAAAAACACTGTCGTCCGCATTTCTGGAGAGAAAAAAAGAATCGATAACCGTGAGATATCGGAATTTTCATCACCAAGAAAAACCATTAAAAAACCAAAAACAGTTAATGATATAGATGAAGCTGCACAAGAATCAAATTTTATTTTTTTATTATTAGATAGCTATTTTTGTTTCTGAGTTGTGTTCATTTACAGGCTCAATTTTTTTCCGTTTCTCCTTTTTGATTTTATATGGGGTTTCAAGTTGTTTTTGACTTATTTCGACGTAAATCACAACAACACACTTTTTTAATAAAGCAAACAAGTGTTAAGAGGTATATGTACGTGTAAACTACAATTACAAAAAATTGATATGAAACCCATGAAACCACCAACAAAAATGTAAAACTAGCTTCCGTACTAGAACATGGTGTCATTCGTCGAGATAATTTATCGTTTTGTTTAATAGATCAAGAAATGTAAATATTCCCGTTATTTTTTATAAAATTATAAGAGAAATAAATTTTTTTCTAAATAGTATAGTTTATTATTTTGTAGAAAAACAAAATTTCGAAAATTTTAGTAATGTTTCAGAAACAACCGTTATTAATAATAGGTACCATTTTCCTTAATAAGGTAGAAATAAAATATAAACTATTTCCACGATTTACAAAGGCCTACAAAAAAATTATAGGTATTTTCCGCTATCCTATAAAATTTATATTTTCTGACTCAATTTCAAAAGGTTGAAGGAATTCCAAAACACCTTTTATGGCATAATAATTATTTTCAATTCTACATACTATCTTTAGCTGCTTTTAAAAACGTTCTAACAAAGTCCAATCAGACCAATTTAATCCCTAAACTATTCCACACTTTTAAAATTTAATTACCTAAAAATATTAAAAACTATTTAAAATAACTTGTTTAGCAGACTGTACAATAGCTATCTTAGTCACACGTAGCGCGTTCTCTGTCTGGGCGTCGAACACCTCTAGAAATTTGATGAACTGTAAATCTAATAAATACTATGCCATGACTAGTTCAGTCGCAAGTTCACTGTAATAAAATTTATCTTAAAAGAAAACTGTACAAATTGCGAGAATGTGCTCATGCAAGACACATTACTAGACTGGAAACCAAAATATGCCCAACTGTTCGGATTAATCAAAAAAATTAATTAAATAGTGACAACAGATAAAAAGTTATGCAACTGCCACTGCTACTTTTCAGACAGATAATAATATACCTATGGTCCGATTGGAATTAATTTTTTTGTGTTATGGTTCGTCCGTTTTTCGGAATCCCATTAAAATTCCAATTTATTTTCATTCACCAAATTGCTTTTATTATGTCACACGGTAGTCAAATTCTAATTATAACTAGCCCCTTTTCAGGAAAAAAATAAATAAATCAATGGTTTATCCGAATTCGTTCGACCCAAAAATTAACGTGGACACGTTTAAAGCAACACAGTGTGTGGGTTTACTTGATCTATATTCTTTTCAGCAAAAATATTACAGGTTTAAATTTGTATCCAGTAGGGAAAGTATAGGGATCCTAATTTTTTCGTTCGTATGGATGTCTAAATCCACGATAACTCAAAAACGGATATATAGATAAAAAAAATATTGTAGGTAGTCAGAATATCTTTATGGGGCAAAGCGGTCACACTATATGATCAAGTTGCCCTCAAATGTTTTTTTTTATAAAATAAATATTTACAAACAAAAATAAAATAAGTTACATTTAAATATTTATACTAGTTCATTCCCTACGAAATTTTCTATCTAAGCATTTATTCTGTTTAAGCTGAATGTATACTTAGGAGAATACATTCAAATATATAAGAAACTTACCTCAGATCAAAAATAATAAAAAAAGTACTTTTAAAAAACCGACTTCACAATTGTGCAGATGCCATTGAATTTGCTGATTTTCTCATACACGCCATCACTATAGTCTATTTTTATGTATGAGAGAGTAATAAAACAGCATTTCTAATGCAAAACTTAGTACGGTCATTTTAAATATTTTTACAGAATAATCTAAATATTTCCTAAAATTGTAATAAATCTACCTGAGCTATTACAAGTTTTGGGTCTTTTATTGGTCCTTTATAAACATAAGCTGTACAAAAAAATAGAAAAAGGTTTGGACAGGCCAAAAGCCCTGTGTATTAAAGATTACATAGCCGTATCTTAAGATTATTTTCAATAAGTACCTATTTGCCAATTTTGTTTTATTTTAATTCCAATAATTTCCTACAGTAATCGAATTATAAGTAGATTAATACCTTCCCAATAAATTTCACCGAAAATGCGATTATAGGTTGTCCATTTAGTAAGGAGGTCCAAGTTGTGTATTCTTGACAGTTTACTAAATGTCTTTTAGTTGCAACTTGCAGTGTGAATTCTAGTGTGATCATGGAAAATTTGGAAGGGCCGCGTAAACGACAAAAAATCGGTCCTTTAACAGTTAATGGAAAAACATTAATATTTAATTATTTTAAATCATTTACAGACAAACATTTATGTAAAAGTGTTGATGATACAGTGGAGTGAAGGAAAGTGGATGCGTTCTTCTTTAGAAAAGAATTTCCGACAGTAGACAAAGTTCTTGCCACGGTTCGAGATGATAAGGATTACCCTGAAATGAGTCGAAGCACGCAATGGAAACTTTTAAAAGAAATAGGTTTTCTATGGAAAAAGCATTCCAGAAAGTCTATTTTAATAGAAAGAAGCGATATTGTAGTATGGAGAAGAAATTACCTAAGGACTATAAAAGAAATGAGAAACCAAAGAAGAAATATATTTTATTTAGATGAAACATGGATCAACGAGGGACATAAACCAAATAAATTTTGGCAAGATGAAACTATTACAAGTCGAAGACAGGCTTTTTTAAATATTTATTTACTGGTTTAAATCCACCATCAGGAAAGGGGCGCAGACTAATAATAGTACACATCGGTAGTTCAAACGGTTTTGTTAAAGGTGGTTTATTGACTTTTGAATCTACTCGTACCGATGACTACCATGAGGACATGAATGCTGATGTCTTTAAAGAGTGGTTCGAACAAATTATAGATCTTCCTCAGAACTGTATAATAGTAGTGGATAATGCAAGTTATCATTCGAAACTTATAGAAAAAATGTCCACAACCAAGTGGTTAGAAAAAGATTTACAGAATTGGCTAAATTCAAAGAATATTAAGTTCCATCCCGGTTCTTCATAAAGAGAAATTCAAAAAATATGAAATCGATGAAATTGCAAAAAATCGTGGGATGACGGTGGTTAGATCACCACCATATCATTGCGAAGTTAACCCGATTGAACTGATATTGGCACAGATAAAGGAGAAGTTTCAAGAAAAAATAATTTTTTTAAAATAAGTGATGTTAAACAGTTGTTTTTGGTGGCTGTAAATAATGTGAAGCCTGAAAACTGGGAAAAGGCAGTAAATCATACGATTAAAGAAGAAGAGAAAATGTGGAAGTTGGACAATATTACTGATGAAATGATCGAGCCACTCATTGCAAATATTGGTTGCGACAGTTCATCTTCTGATTTGGATTTGTAGGTAAGAAGTAGTTTTTATATTAAAATTATTATTTATGAACGTAACGTTGTTTAAAAGTCAAAGTTTAAACCGTTATACCTACATAACCCGTTTGACACAATGTTCTTAACATACCTTGTGGAAAAATAAAACATTTTAGAAAAAATTGCAATTTTTTACCTTCAGCTGTTTAGAAGTTATAAGCAGGTTAATAAGGTGAAAATATAAGTGTATACTCGAGGAATAACTTCAAAAAATATTTTAACTGTCTATTAAAAGAAGTGATACGCCTATGGATTACGAACGCTTTATTATTTTAATACTCTCTCATACATAAAAATAGACTATAGACAACCCCTGAAGTACCCCCTCCCTATCTAACAAAAAAGTATTACAGAAATCGGACAAAATTATATGAAAATCAAATTTTTGTTAAGATTCTTCAGATAAAGCATTAACCCCAAATTTAAAATCAACAATACTAGTTAAAAGGGTCTGTATAGATATGTAATTAAAAATCTAATGTCATTTATTGATGGAATTAATTAACCCTGTTTTTACATTTTTGTAAGAGTATTTAATAATTTATACAACTGTTCAATTATTTTTGTTAACACTCACTAATAATGCGTCATAACCATTTATTATTAATCATTTATTATTTGAAATGTTTCTAAACAAACAATATTAAAATCTATAATAACATTTTCAAATAGAATACTAAATTCATCAAAATTCTTACATGAACTTCTAAAGTTTCTATTTATAATTTTAAATTTACCATTTCTACATTTTAAATAAAGCATTATTGCTGCGGATGTTATAGGAAACGAACAAATACAAAAAGAAGTGCAATGTATCTTATCGGCCTACAGTGTGCTGGGGTCGTCATAAGTAAAACTACGAGTAATAGAATAAGATAGAATAGTCCAGAAATGTCTAGAAATGTCTAGAAAAGTCTAGAAATGTCTAGAAATGTCTAGAAATGTCTAAAAATATCTAGAAATATCTAGAAATGTCTAGAAATGTCTAGAAATGTCTAGAAATGTCTAGAAATGTCTAGAAATGTCTAGAAATGTCTAGAAATATCTAGAAATGTCTAGAAATGTCTAGAAATGTCTAGAAATGTCTATGAATGTCTAGAAATGTCTATAAATGTCTAGAAATGTCTAGAAATGTCTAGAAATGTCTAGAAATGTCTAGAAATGTCTATAAATGTCTAGAAATGTCTTTACTTATAAAGAAAAATATATACAGTTTGAGAATATTCTAGAAGGTTATAGAAGGGTCAAGTTGAATTATTGTAAAAGTTGAGTTAAAATAAATTGAGATATCAAAAACCAGCGTAACATTTGTTACAACGGTGGGATATAAAGTAAAAGTTACCCAAGCATTATATTCATGGTAATTACTAGATTCACTGCGCCCGAAACAGATATGGATACTTCAGACCCACCAGCATGGTATTTGAAGATGGGATAGGAAAAAAGGCGAGAAGAGGAAAAGGAAAGCAACGAACAAGAGGAGGAAAAAAAAAGGCGTAGGAAGGAAAAATAAGATGAGAGGGAAAGACGAGAAGCAGAAGAGGCATAGAAAAGCAGAGGTGGAAATTAAGAATGACTTGCTACAAATTCAAGTAAACTTCAGACAAGAGGTACGTCAGCTGAACAGTCGAATACATCTCTTGGTACAAAAGAATTTAGAAACTAATTTAAAACAACAAGAAACGGCTAAAGTAGAGTTGGAAAGGCAAATTAATTCTAAACTAATATAATCTTTAACCGAGCCAAGCCATATCCAAAACCCAGTTTCACAAAGCCATACAAGCAAGACCATAAGGCCACCCACGTTGACGGTCAGACAACATGGCAAACTTATCGACTATAATCTTAAGGTGCAGCTAGAGCCAGTGGCTGGCCTGAAAAAGATATGGCGTCATCATTGATAGTGTCGCTGCAAGAACAGGCAGCAACTGTTTTACAGTTACTTTCCTAAGGGAACCCAGTTATTCGTCTCTCGTCCAAAGCTTGGAGATAAGCATTTGAAACGAGTATTCCAAAGCCAGCTAAAAGTTTGTAATGGGAGTCTACAGGAATTCGAGGCCAACATGAGAATATTGATTCATCTGGCCTATATACAGGCGCCCAAAGATTTCCAAGAACAAATCGAAATACATGCATTCGTTGATGGACTACAAGATATGGAAATGTAACAAGTCCTATGTCTACAACATCACAAGACGCTAAGGAAGAAACTAATTACAGCCCAGGAATATGAAACGGCAAAATTCATATCCAGATCTTCTCACGCAAAAATGAGAGATATTAAATCCCAGGAAAGTTAGGGAAGGAGTACTAATACTATTCCACAACCTACCCTCTCACAAATCTTAAATATCACGCAAAATATGCAACGAAACAGCCAACATGATGGAAGCAGGAGATGCTTTAATTGCGAAAAAATTGCATACCTTTAAAAGACCTACAGAAGCAGAGCTACAACAGTAGAGCACATAGATCAATGTCCCGAAGTCCCTCAAGAAGTCCAATAAGAAGTAATTACAGTAGCTACGCGTCCCGGAGAAGCAGATTACCCACTCCTAGCCGCCTTTCTAGCGGTAATCAGAAAGTAGATCATCGAAGAGGCCGTCTCCACAGCGATGCAGACATTTTCTTCAGGCGACCCTGTTTAGAACGACAACGCCGGTAAAGTAAAGGGCTCGGAGAGCGAGAGAAACCGGTTGATAAAGTTGCTTTTCGGGAAACCACTTTTCATCCAGAGGTCGACGAAGAATAAATCACCCTTGAAAGCCTGAGAAAGGGGCAGGAGAAAGACAATTACCTAAAGGTTGTCCAAGAATGGCTCAAAAATAAAGTCAGACTTACTTTGCAAGATATAGCCAAATACAGAGAAGCTATTAAAGAGCACTGGACTCAGTGGGATTCCCTGTATATTAACGATGGCCTGCACCGGAAGTGGGAGAGCCCCGATGGAATACATGTTGCCCGCCAAGTGGTATTGCTGAAGTCACATTTCATAAGTATATGTTACCTTTTTTTTGATTTCTATGATGTAAATTGTACTTAAAAGGTGATTTAGCTTAAATTGCTGGTACTGCGTGGATTCATAAATTGGCCAGGATAAGGTCTACTTTACGATAAAATAAAAAAATACTGTAATACGATTATGATAGAAATGTTGAGAATCACCAAGTTTTTGAGTAACTTGGAAAACTTGTGTGATTTTATATGCCCTGTTTAATTGAGTCAGTCTCTGGTACCTAAAGTTATATGTTATGAGTTCAGGCAAATAAAAGAAAGTGAGAAAATTTAATACATTTAATAAAAAGAATGCAATTACACATTAAATTAATAATTGACGGCTATTGAAAAGATGGATGAAAAATTAACTATTAAAAATTGGAATGAAATTTAATGTTGATATTTAAATTGTTTATTTGTTTCAACCATGTGGCATTATATAGCGGTACTATTAAATCATCTCCTGGGTAGATAAAGTCTGTCCAATATTTTAAAGGTACTTGGATCTAATTTGAGCTATGTCGATATTTGGAAATATGTCCAGATTTGGTGTTTCATGGACCTGCTTCGGAGATACTTGCAGCTATTTCGAAATTACTTCGAAACTTGGAGCTAGGAGACTACTTGAGACTTCTTCGGCATTACTTAGAGCTGGTTTGCAGACTAGGCAGCTTCGTGAAGCTACGTAACTTGGAGCTTATTAGAAATTACGCGGAGCTTGGAGCTTGGAACTCGGAATTTACTTGGAGCTTAGAGCTTCGTGCTTGGAGTTTAGAGCTTGGAGCTTAGACTTGGAGAAACTACGCTACGCGGAGCTTCTTGAAGCTACTACAGGTTTAGAAATAAAAAGAACCTCAGTAACAGGAATAGTACATCTACAGGCCAGTTTGGAAATCTAACGGACTTATGCATTAACAGGACAAATATTAAAGTTACATCATTTAAATAGAATATAAAATATTAGGACAAATAATAAAGTAACATCATCTGAACAGAATGTTAAATATTTATAGGGCCAAAATAAGTTATAACGATAAATTTTACATTATCTTAACAAAATATAAACTATGTTAAGAGCCATAGATTTTGTTTTAAACTGTATTTCCAGAATGTCTTGTAATTAAATTATGTAGTTGCCTTCCCGCGCATATATTAAAGAACGCTTCAAAATAATATTAGGTAGGGTAGCTATAATTTATGTAAAATAAAATAAAACAATAATAATGACCGGCACTCGTCTACATGGTAATTGAAAAAAACAAATGGCCGACTTCTAGACTTTTCAACTAAATCCAGCAAAGCGTTAAAATATAAGTAAAAAAAAACAATACCTGACAATTAATCCTAACGGTAACATATATTAAACACATATAAAAGACAAGATAATTACGAAAAGCTACTCATAATAGCCACAACTAGTAGATTATTGATCGGCACAACACTAGCATTACAGTTTGAGTTCGATAAATGAAAAGGAACTCTTAAACCAACGGCAGCTGGTTTTATCTCAGCGTGAATGCCGAAAGAAACGCTGGGCACGTGCGCAAACTATACTTTGCAATCCAGAGCGAGCCGTTTTTTGGACATTTACGAGGGATTATGGAGAAATTATTAAAAATAAATTTAAAATTAATTTTATATTAATTTCACGTAACATGTATTAAAGGAGCTTCATAGCAGCCGTTCGGGAGGACATTTTGGTACTAACAGGATACTTACATGAGTTCAGGAAAGATTTTAGTGGGTCAATTGCCGACGGGATGTAGAAGATTAGTGTAAGAAATGTGATATATGCAATGGCAGAAAAAGGTCAAAAACGAAAAGTCGAGGTAAAATGTCACAGTGTCTTTCTGGAGAACCTTTCGAACAAACTGCCATATATATCCTCAGACCACTTCCCTTGACAGAAAGGGGAAACAAATACTTGATTGTTGTTATGGACTATTTTTTAAAGTGGCCCAAAAGAGCACCCATTCCTAATCAAGAAGCGACTACAGCAGCAGAAACATTTATGACAAATGGCATAGTGAGACATGGAGTCCCTATGGAATTGTATTCTGACCAAGGATATAATTTTAAATCTAAATTAGGACAAGAATTAAAGAAGCCCTCAGACATCAGAAAAACACGCACTACACCTCTCCGCCCACGGTCTAATGGACTGGTAGAAAGACACCATAGAACCATATGTGTCAGTATCTTTTCATGTTCGTCTCTAAAAATAAGAGGGACTGAGACACTTTAATTCCTCTATTCCTGCTATCCTACCGAAGTTCTGAACATGAATCGACCATTTATACTTCATCTATGATAATTACTGGAGGGCCTTACATATCCTACTTACATTTAGAACTTAAGAGAACGATTAGACAAGGTATATGAATTCGCTTGGCATAAATCAAAAGCTAGAATTGACATTTGTGCCACAGGTTCACATTTCAAGAAAGGCGAGTCGGTATGGCTGTACAATCCCAAGGGCCGAAAAGGACTCCTATCAGAAACTGCAACGGAACTGGGAAGTCCCCTACATTATTCCCAAGAAAATCAGCAGACCTCTAACGCATTCAGTTGTCAGCGGGAACCCAAGGTAGTTTAAATTGAAAAGTTAGCGCCATATCGTGACCCACATCCTCCCCTTTGGCTTGAAATTAAGTTATTCAGAACAAATAATTACAGTTACCCTGCACCCTTCAGTAGCATGTGGCTGTTATAGGAAACGTACGAATACAAAAAGAAGTGTAATGTCACCCATCACCCTACAGTGTGATGCAGTCGTCATAAGTAAAACACTAGTGAAAAAGAAGATAGTATAGTCTATAAATGTCTGGAAATGTTATTTTTCTTGACAGTTCTAGAAGAGTCAAGCAAGCTATATAAATTGATGATCCTGACGTTTCAGTTTTGTGTTAATGTTATCAGTTATTGTAAAAGTTAGGTAGAAATAAATTAAGATACCAAAAACCAGCGTAATAGTATTATAATTTTTAATTAAATGTACCTACAAAATAATAGTGAAAAAAAATTGAAGAAGATTTCATGGCTGTCTATTATTTTAACTTCCCAATCTTCGCCTTAATTCGGTTGAGGATCGTTATTATTTTTTCTGGTTTATTAGTTGGCGTTTGATTAGTTACTACTTTTTTTTGTATTTTTGTATTGGTTTTTCTTCACTAACCTTACTATTTTCTATTTTCTTGTCTCCAGATATACTTGGTTGTTGAGTATTCCAAATATCCTTTATAATTACTTCTTCAGTAATAGTGGGCGTTTAAGGTTTACTATTATGAAATTGATTTACCGTTCTACCGGGAGGATGTAGCCCTTACATCCAAGCCGCCACTGGATTGTATATATCTTGTAATCAAGCTGTCAACATCATTTATATAAAAACCAGTTTGAAATAATTACATCCCTCTTGAAATGATTGTTATAGATCCAAATATTAACCGCCCGGAGTTTTTGGCAATGTAACGTTGTAATGTAACAAATTTCAATACACATTCCCCACGTAATTTCCGTTGTGGTTAAAGTTTGCGAGCGCGGCTGTCAGATTCATAATTACCCAACATTTCAGCTACGCTCGATCCAGGTTAACCAGCTTTTGCTAAACTTTATCAAAATTCTTTTTGTTCAAATTTACTTTATGCGCCGGATCACCGCATATATTAAATAAATCTTTGAAATAGTGTGAATTTGTGCCGACGGGTCGGGAGAAGCGTGATCATCGCGTAATACTTTCGCACGTAATTGTTAAATTTTTATGCAAATATTTATATTGGAAATGTAATAGCTATAACATAATAAGAGGAAAAACTGATTTTGAAAAAAGTCTCGATGGCTGCAACGCAAACACTGATGAAAATTAAAAGGATAAAACAAACTACACTAAGAGAACAATTTTTCAGTAAAAGAAAATTTATAAACAATTAATTTGTATTGAATATGGCTTAAGTTATGTAATCTTAATGTTAACAAACCACTTATTGAATGTTTAAGATCAAACATGACGAGCGCTCCTCCGCCAAAAATTAATTTTACATTTGAGGCAGTTAAAAAAAATTGTAAAAAAAATGGTTCAGGCCAATCGTTGTAAAAATGAACCAAGAATGACGCTAAACCGCGAAAAACTTATATTTTTAAAGAAAAACAACAAAAATTTCAACTTTTCAACAAATTTAATTTTTTGTCTCTTTAGCGTCATTCTATAACAAATATCTTAACTATTTTCTAAATAACTTTTTTTCAAAAAGATTACCAATTTTAAACAGGACCGAAGATTAACATAGTTTTCATTCCGATAGGTACTAATTCTATTAAAACAATGATACCAGTGAATATGGCAACGCTGCTAGTCTATGAAGTCCGTGGTTAAAAGGGTAGCTGCTCATAAATATATAACCAAGACAGATAGGATTATTTACAAAAATTTTGAAGAATGAACGGTGGTGTCCGCGGTAGAAACTCAATAATCGGATTGAACATTGATGCCAAGTTTACGTGCTTTTAACTATAGATATATTATATAACCAATACAGATTACACAATTTCTGAAGTCAACGCGGATGATCGTCGACAGAAATGCAATATTTGGATAAAATTAAAATATTGATGCCAAGTTTGCGATGTTTTTAACTGTAGTAATGTTATTGCGTTTACTTAAATTAGTTACTGTTAGGTCTTTAAATTGTCCAAAAAAAAATAATGTCTGACAACAGCGGAAGTAGAGTAGACCGCAATTATCGTATATTGTTTCATTCATAAAAATTCCTTCGATACAGTACTAGTCCAGGAGCCAGTGAATTTTTTCGTACTTGTTTTCCCGGTCCGTGTATATTTAAATAATCTATTCCCGGTGAACTGTATATTTAAAATGGAACGCCAATCTATTAACAAAAGTAAGCCAGATTGAATTCGCGCATTATGTCACATCGATACAAGTGAGATTGTTTATAAAGTGCCTTTGCAGGCCTATTTTGCCCATTTCATGTATTTGTTTTTAAATCATGTTAAATTAGTATTTTTGAAACTCAACAAGGAGAAAATCCAATTAACTCTTCCGTTGTGTATATATATAAGATAAATTAACTGAAGTTTTATTAGTAAAGTATTAATACTAAAATTTTAATGTCATTTACAGAAAATAGCTAGGTATGTATTTGTTTTTAAATAACTTGATAATTTATGTAAAAAGGGAGTAAAAGTGGAATGATCAGTGGCCAGTAGGTCAGTCAATACAAAGTATCATATATTTCTATTATAACATAACTAAAATACCTACATCTTTTAATCATAAGGACATAAGTTAAAATCCATTTTAATATATGCATAAGAATGAAGTAATAATAACTTAAAGAGACGAGGTCTTAAAGTAATAGCTGGTACAGCATGTTTTTTAAACGTTTCCTCATTGCTGCTAGAATGAAATCACTTACTATGAAATGTGCTCTAAAAACAACATTTATAGCAGTCAGTGTTCAGTCTTAGGATCTCTTCCTAAAGCCCTTATCCAAGCTGCATACATATTAAAAAATAATTAAAAAAAAAAACATATTATATACCTATATAGTTTTCGGTTCTGGGTGCCCTAAAAGAGGACACTTAGCCAAGACAATTTGGCTCAGATAGCTAAAACCCAAAAGTCACACCCCGAACCAGGACGTATTGCTATCCTTTTAAGTAAAAAATAACTACAAATAACTTACCTGAAAAATGAAGGCGTCTAACTTTACACCAAAAAAACCATACACTTTTTCCCATTGTTGCAAGCACCCGATGACGATTAGGTAGATATCAACTAGAAGCATGTACTTAATGGTTATAAAGCTTATTTTAACACAAA
>OV651813.1:106285829-106309829 GCA_927349885.1 Psylliodes chrysocephalus
TTTGGCGAAAGTAATTTAGACAATTTGAAATTATGAAAAATCACGGCAATAAAACCAGTAAAGTAGAAGGATGAGAAAGTTGACTAAATCAATCTAGGGGACTTATACAAGTATGTTGTAATAATTGGCATTATTATTTGAAAATACAAATAATGTACCAAACATTATAAAAAAGTAATTTTTAATGTTTTGAATTATTATTCAGAAGAAAACAAAGGTACTGCAATAAAATTAATAATTAAGTCATTACTTCAGGCTTACATTTAACTAGAGAATTCAAGGTAGAACGTTGACATTCTAACAAGTACAACTATCACGTAAATTTTGAATTTAAATAGAGGGACCAGACAGAAAGAAAAAATACTAGAGTGAAAACTGAGGTACAAAGCTCTTGCAGAAAGGAGAGACTCTCGTTTCAGGACCCTAAGTTTCGAAACAAAGTAATGTGTAAAGTTTTTGTACAGCGATTTGTGAACTATGGATAAATATCTTAACTTATTTTTAAAATGTTTTGTTTGAGATAATTAATTGATTTACATATAAATGGTTATTACAGTGCCCTTTCTAAGAAGGAAGTTAGTGTCCCCATTAATGGAGTTGAAGAATCTTATTGGCTCTGCGACATCATAAAACACATTTTGATCTAGGCAATAATAGCTCACAAATTTATTGTAGGTAAAAACATTCAGGGAACCGTGTGAAGAAACGTCTGGAAGTAGGTGCAACCAACTATATTAAGTAAGTAAAGGATGTAATAAACAACATTTTGACTTATGGCTCTAATGTAATGTTAAGTCGTATAAGATGGTGGATTAGAGTGTGATGTTTGCGCAAATGATTAAAGAATTTTTAAAAAATGTATAATGGTATTCCACGATAAATGATACAGAAAGAGAAATTAAATGTAAATAGTAACTAGTAACAGAAAGAAGAAGTAAAGAGCAGCTGGCTGGTTGATCACCAGAGTGGAGACCAGTAAAATAGTTGGAAGAATAGGGAACGTTTGGTAAGATAACGCAGCCAAAAAGTTGACGCATCGCTATATTTTGTTAATTATATATTCTTAGATTTAAATTTTAATTTTAGCGCTTCCCTAATTCGTTGACAAGCATGCCGTGGTAAACAAAAACGCGAAATATATATTTTGAAACTGATACAGGTTTTTTAAAAACAATTTTATTGATTAAAATTACAAACGTCTTTGCTTGGCAAAGGCTAGACAAAATCTGATTTAATAAACTAGAGAATTAATGTAAAAGATTAAAATAACAAGCTAAGCACTGAAATATAATATGATACGATAAGGAGTCCGAATGTCAGCTGTATACGCTCACGTAACTCCTCCGTCCTTAAGACGCAAAAATAAGGGAGTTATTTTTGCGGTCCGAATTTTCTGGAATTTCCTCCATGTTGAGGGCTTCTTTTTCTTTCGTTTTTGAATTTTGGCATCTTCTTCTTACAAAAATGTATAAAAATACCATTATACATAAAATTATTAACGTTGAAAATATTGTTAATATTGGAATTTGGTAAGAGTCCTTTGGTTCATCTATTGGCGATAGCTGATCGGCGATTCTATTGATTTCGTATAGGTTGTCGAAATTTATTTTACTGATATTTGAAGTTTGATAATTTCTTCGAATTTTAAAAAATAAGGGTTGGATTCTGAATTTTGAAAATTTGGTTACTTCTACAATACGACTTAACGTTTTCTGGTTCTTTGGGAACAATCATGATTTGATTGCTAGCAACTTGTTCGAATATTGATTCTTGCAAATTTACTTCAGTGGCGTAGCATCCTTCTGGTAACTGGCCGTCGAGAAGTTGTAAAGTACAGTTATCCCTCGGGATAAAATCTTGTAAACAATAGTAGGTATTTTCAAGTTTTGGGCATTTTTCTTTTTTCAATTGGACTTCTTCTTTGTTGCGTGCCAAGTATGGGTATGAAGGTGTGAACATTTTATTATTTTGGATAACGGGATATATTTGATAAAATTCTAAGGATTCGACTTTTGAGATAGGGACGTAAATAGCAAAAATTAATTTTAATTTGGAGAAGGTAACTTGAGTACCAAGAAAGGTATAGTATGTTAAGATATTAAAATTTGGAATTTCTTGTTTTTTGTAAATTTTCTGTAAATATTTTATCATGTCTGAAATTTCATAGCTTGATATTATAGAGCTGTGCAGAGTGTTCATTTTGGAAAAGAGAATTGCATTTTCAATATTGTCTATAAATGATATTAAATTTTGACAGTCAAGGTTTATTTGGCTTATTGTTCCTTGAAAGGTTATATATCTGCTTAAAGAGTCAATTTCGTTATATATTGCGTCTTGGAATCTTGTTAAATTATCGTGAAGTTTTTGTTGATTTTTCCATAATATTGTTAATGATTGATTATAATGATCTATCAATTTTTGAAATAGTGAAGTTTGTAAGTTAATTTCGTTTGTTATCTGTTTTTGATTTCCCTGCAAAATATTAATGGCACTGTCATAGCGGTCTCCATCATCAGAGTCGAGGTTGCCAAAAAGCCACTTATTGACTTTTCCAACCCCGTTTATTATACCTCTTTTTGAACGCATATGAGGATATAAATTTTGAAATTTTCTTCCTAAGGAATTAATCAAAAATTCTGTTCTTTCAAGCATATTTTCACTCAAGCCATGGCATGAAATAGGGTTCGAAACGTTACTTTTTACTACAGTTTGTTTAATTATAGAAAAATGATTATGCAATAATTCTATTTGTCTAAGAACTACTTTTAAATCTAAGTAATGGATAAATGTGTGCTTTGTGTAAATTAACCTAGCGTTGCCTAACTCTAAGGGAAGAATAAGATTTTCTAAGGGGGTTATACTTATTTCTTCGGTACTACATTCTATTTTAGACGTTTGAAGGACCAGGTACAGCAGGATCATCAGTGATTTCATTGTCCTGGTTATCCTGTAAAACGTTTTCTAAATTAATTTTAGGTTTCCTAATTATACTCTTATGATAGGTGCCTTTGTTGGTTTTCAACAAAACACCGTTGTCTTCAATTATTTCTGTCTTTTTGAATTTGGGCAATTTTTTATCACGTAATTTTGTACGAACATAAGCAATTTCTTGACCTGAATAGTCGGGAGGATTAAAACGACTTTCATTGGCTTTATTAATTAAATTTTCTTTGACTTTTTCATTACGTTCTTTGATAATATTATAAAGTTGTTTGCTAGCTTCCTTGTGATTTTGAACATAAAAGGAAAGAATGTGATGATCATCGAGATCGAAAGGATCAGGGTTATTAATATGGCCTTTAGTAATTTCAAATGGCGTGAATTTCGTAGCAGAATGTATTGAATTATTATAACTTAATATTGAATGCTTAATTAATTGATTTGGTGATAATTCGTTATTTTGTTCTCTTAAGCACCTATAATGCTCTATTAAACTAGAGTGAAAACGCTCTACTGGAGAATTTGAGGTGCTATTTTTTGCCGTAGTGAAATGAAGTTCTATTTTGTGCAACTTGCAAAAATCTTCAAGGTCCATGTTTTTAAATTCGGTACCACAATCCGCGGTTATCTTATAAGGGAGTCCGTGATGGGATATAAAATTTAATAAATGATCAACAAAGTAGTATAGCAAGCGGGAACCTGGGACCGATGGTAACATGTCCATCCAGTTCTACAAGATACCATCCACTTCTAGTCAAAGAAGTGACGATGCAGCCGAAGAATCGCCGAAGAATCGTCAATGACCAGAAGGGGTAGTAGTAGAGGAGTGTTCTTGAAGATACCATCCACTTCTAGTCAAAGAAGTGACGATGCAGCCGAAGAATCGCCAAAGAATGATCATTGACAGAAGAGGTAGTAGTAGAGGAGTGTTCTTCAAGATACCATCCACTTCTAGCCGAAGAAGTGATGACGCGGCCGAAGAATCGTCAATGACCAGAAGGGGTAGTAGTAGAGTGTGATAGAAGAAAAATAAGAGACGTATAAAATGTTTTGTGGTATTAGGCGAACAGAAAATTTAGAAAGTAAATGATTGCACCAAATGTTTAACTTTAAAAATTTTTGTTAGATGGTGGTGGTAGATACTGATGAGACTAGCCTAGCCGAGCCTCTACTCAACAGTAGAGCCTGGCCTGATGAAATGACACACAAAAGTATTTGTTTAAAAAAAAAATGTATTTAAAAACTTTGCAATTATTTTTCTTATACTAAAAAACAATAAAAATATTATTTCTTTATTTTTGCCTTTATTTTGAGTGGGTAAAAAAAAAAAAAAAAAAAAAAGCAGAAGTCTTTAGTATTATTATTTTATTCATAAAAAGAAATTATTTTTGTTAACATAGTTTTTAATTGATTCAATATGCTATCATCAGGACATGGTACTCCAAACAGATTCCATCTAAAGGTTCCTGCTTCTACAACTTTTCTTGTATATTCACTGTATTTATAGTAGGTATTCTGATAGAAAAAGTATATATGTCCATCTATATATCTAAATGCAGAAGTTAGATCTCCAGGAATTCCAGGAAACAGATCTCTTGTTCTTCCCCGATTAAGTATTTCTCCAGTTTCATTAAATTCAATGTATATATCATTGTTGTACAACAGGTACATCCGCCCACTGTTTGTTTGAAATAGAGCATTAATAACTTTAATATTTTGAATCGGTAGATTAAAACTATGTTGAATGTTTAAATCAGGAAACGCCACTAAGTACACCATTTGTTTACTGATTGTAACCAAGTCTCCAACAGAGTTTTGAAAGATATGTGAAATGTTGTGAGATTTGAGCTCTCTAGGAAGATAATCGGTAATAAGTTCTGATGTGAGTGGAATATGTATATAATTTAACTCTAATTTCCACAAAAAACTTTCGTGGCCTACATACATTCGATAACTAGGAAAGCTTTCTGCCGTTGCTAAAAACATGAAGTTAGGTATTTTAATATTACATAAATTTGTAGACGATTTTTGCGATGGAATGTTGGACAATATATTTGTCTCCGTTGTAGCTGTAGTTGTGTGTGATTTAGTGTGGTATTTAGTTGACGTCTCGATGGTGGTTGGTTTTATAGTTGTGGTGGTGGTGGTTGGTTTTTTAGTTGTGGCAGGTTTTGTAGCGGTTTCAGTCATCATTTTAAAAATATTTGGAGGAATTTTAGCAAATTTTTGTCGACTTCCATACAAGGATTCCATGCCTATTACATCATCTTCATCGAGTGGTCTATTTTCTTCTTGATACCAAGGATACATAATTGCATTTTTATTACTACTATGCCCTAAACCAAGTGCATGTCCAATTTCATGAACAAGCACCATAAATAAGTTGTATTGTTCTTCAGGTGTTTTTCCATCTCCTATATACCACGGTTCTTCTTCATCAATATGAATCTCGATGCATGTGTCATTACTAGGAAAATACGAGTGAGCGAGTTCTCCTCCTGGACCATCAAACTTAAATGTACATTCATGATTTCCTTGACAATTAAAGCGAGTGTTATGATTCCTTTTTGTAACGAAAATCGCAATATCTGCGCTTGGATTAGGTATGCGAACATTTTCAAATGTTAGAGTAGTATTCTGCGCCCATATATCAAAAGCCTTCTTAGCTATTTCAAAATACCTTGTATGCCGTCCCGCTTGAGGAAAGTACCACTTTAAATGTTTTTTGTTCCATTTGGAATGCACAGTAAAAGAATTATCACCCTGAGTACATCTAGGTCTATTTATTAAACGAACGGTTTCTTTGTTTAATTTTCCATCGACCGGAAGATTATTGGTTTCTTGAAAATCTATCAATGCACTAGTAATATCAGTAAGACCATTTTCACTTTTATTTATGTAACCGAAATGTTGTAAATATGTCAAAGCCTCATCTTGAGTTGTAGCAGCAGCAGCAGCAGCAGCAGCAGCAGCAAGAAAGAACAAAGAAAGCACGTCTGTATTCTTAAACATTTTGAATGATAATGAACACTTACCATACAATATATCTAAATAAAAGAAAACCAGTTTTCATAAAATCATTTATTTAAATCATTAATTACAGAAATTTTATAAAAATGAATGTACTCCCTTAAAGCATGGTTTAACAAATCATTTGGAAGTATATCACACATTGAGCATAAAATTTGTAATGGGTAATCACATGTTTTACAAAAATCAATAATATTATTGTAATATAAGCCGAAATTAAGTTCTTCTAATGCAACCACTCTATTGGATACCAATTGTTTGTTAATTTCAAGAATTTCCTGCACTTCCTCTTTACACAAATAGTATTCAACGCCATGTTTCTTCACAACCAAGAATTTGATGTCGTCATAAACCAGTTGCGTAATCATACAAAAATCGTCACATGAAAACGTTATGGGGTCATACTCGTCTGGATACGTAGGCAAGTCTTCCTCGAAAAAATCATTCATCTTTTGTCTGAGAATATCAACAAAAAGAGCCCATTCGAAAGTTCTAAAAGATATTTTAGTAGACCTAAAGTGTTGAGCTAAAATGATTGCTGGAGTAAACAATCTCGCTGGACTTATACCGCATCGAATGTCGTATCCTGATAACATATATGTGGTTTGAAGTAGGTAATGCATCTCACGTTTTGCAGCATCTTCATAGGATTGTGCAATTTTGTCAAGTTCTTCAGAAGGTTGTCGCCTAAGCGTTTCGAAAAATTGATCGAGTTCAGCATCAATATCATCCATATCACTATCGGACATTTCACTCTCGACTAATACTTCGATACCGCTGTCTTGACTACACATGATTACTAAAGTACAAACTGACAATGCTGCTCCTATTTATTGCCCCCACTACCCAACATCCGGTTTCGACTGACGTAGGCCCGTAGAAATTTGTTCGTGAACCTATACAAAATCATCGTTTTTGATCCAACTGTTACCTTTTAGCCCCAACCATTTAACGTACATTTTATTTCCTTTGCGTTTAAGAATCTTCTCCACCAAGTAGATATCAGGATTTGCGGTTTTCTGTAATTCTTCTTCGTAGAATGCGCCTTTGATTGGTGCACCCCCCATGTCCTCGAGAAGATACGTAGCGGGATTGGTTATCTTACATTTTACAACTTTAAATAATTCTGTAGTCCAATTGGGCGTATAGCCTTTTTCGAAAACGTGTTTCGCTTTACTAATGCGTACAATGTCACCAACTTTAAGTTTTCTATGCCCTGCAATTTTCAAGTGAGAATATTTTTGTTTCAAAATATATTTTTCGTTTGTCTTGTTTACCTGCATAGGCTTACATCCAATCGTTCTATGTTTTGTTTCATTATATTCTTTTGTCAGGTTAGGTAAGGCGTCAAGCCACTTGTATGTTCCAACTAAACTAAAGTATTTATATAATTTCGATTTTAAAGTTCTTATTGCTCTTTCGGCAATTGCAGCTTTGACAACACTGTATGAATTATAATGATTAATGTTGTATTTTTTCATTAAATTTTGGAATTTTGTATTGAAAAATTCGGTTCCTTGATCTGTTTGCAAATTTTTCGGTATTCTTTTGGAATGAGCGAGAACATCGGTAAAAGCTTTCGTTATTTCCTCACCTGTCTTTGTCTTAAGTGGGCGGGTCCACATAAATTTTGAAAAACAGTCTATTATAACCATAATCATTTTGAAATTTTTATTTTGATGCGCATAAGGACGCATTTCAGCCAAATCCATTTGCCATAGATCATCCAAACCTTTAATAATTGTACGACGTCTAGGATAGTTTTTACGAGCAGGTCGATGCAACTCGTTAACAAGTTGAATCTTTTCCTTTGACATGATGACTGATGTAAATTAAGGTGTTGCAGTTAGTTTTGTAATACGGGATTGTAAATCGTTGATATTTAAGTCAATTTCTGAAAATTGTACATTTGCAGTTTCACGTAGTAATAATAAGTCCTTTTCATTGGTTTTCGTTATCTGATTGGTGCTTTGTAAAGTGTTTTGTAATACTTTTAGTTTATTTTCATTAGTTTTTGTAATTTGATTAATACCATTTAGATTTTTTTGTAATAATCCTACCTCTTTTTTTACATCATCAATTACGTCATTTGGAACTGTATTAATTTGATTGTTAAGCTGCTTAATATTTTTTGACATTAAATTTGTAATATCGGTAATTTTAATCAAAAACTCATCACGTAATTTTTTCAGATCTTCATTATATAGGTGTTGTAATTGATTTTGGATTTGAATTATATCAGAACGTAGAGGCGTCAACGTTTTTTCAATCTTTTCCAAAACTGTATTAAGTGATTGTATTTTAGCATTATATTCGTTGTCTGTGTCAGTTTTAATTTTTGCTATATCACTTCGAAGGAATCCTTTGTTTGTTTTAATCGCATCATCTACGTATTTTTTGGTTGCCATATGTTTACCTGCTGTAGGTGGATTTCTCGATATGAATGTTTCAAGGTCTATAGTTTTATCCGTGATAACGTTTACACTGTCATTTAACTTGTCCAGTGTTACTTTGTTTATGCTATAATTATTTTTAAAACTGTTTTCCAACTGCCTTAATTTAAGCAATTGTTCCACCGCCTTAGAACTTTGTCTACGTCCAAACTTATCGAGACTCATGATGAAAATGATTATAATATGTAATGTACTCTAATATATGATATCTGCTTCTCGAAGTTCGTCGATTATGCTGACGATTTCGTTGTTTACCGAAGTATTTCCAGCATTCTTCGAAGCCATCAACAACTTCAATCGATCGCAAAGTTCGTTGGGATCATCCCAATAAACCTATTCTATAGGCTTCTTATTGTAAATTAATTGGTTTTTATTTTCAATCGTATAACCTTTACCAGAGTACTTGACGATCCCTTTACCAGCATGTATAAACATAGGTTTTATTATATTAAAATATTTGTCTCTCTTTGTACCTTTCAAATTTCCTAAAGAATTTCGGTGTACCTTAGACATTTCTAAGAATTGTTTATAGGGGGTCAAATCCTCCTTTGTATAACTAGGATCATTGTAGAAAATAAGCTGATATAATCCTGGTGTTCCCTTTGCATAATACCATTTTCCATCAGAACTTAGGATTTTTATACTTCCCATGTTTTTGTCAAAGTCTATGCGCTTGTCACCTAAATACCACCAATCGTTTCCAGGTTCATAAATAGGACCATACACGGTATCAATTTTATCATTTTTATTCCAAAAATCTTGAATGTATGGTTGACTCATTGGCGGATACTGTTCAAGGTATTGCTCAACTACTACTGGTGCCATCCGTTCTTCAGAATGTTCAGGTTCATCAACTTCGCTAAATTCTTCACGGGTACTACCTCCATCATCTTCAGCTATAGTGTCTATCGATATGTTTTTTATTTTTTGGTGTGGTGATGAGACTGTTTGCGGATCGAAATGAGACAAAGAGAAATCCTGCTGATTTGTTAACTCTGTTTTCGGCTCGATCTTTGACACGTTTTTAATTCCAAAGTTATTTGAATTTTTTTGAATGTTTCTCAGAGGTTCGGCAATTGGTTTAAATAATCTATTAATAGATTCATCCTCCTCCGTTCGACCTAGTTTCAGAGCCAAGTACTTTCTTCGAATAGAACGTCTAAGTTCGGCAATTTTTCGTTTGCGAGCTGCATCCGTTGACATCTTGGCGTTAAGTAATGAGTAACGTATGACACCTACATTTTTATATATTTATCAAAACCCTTACGATATCGGCCATCGTTAAGATTAAAGTCTTTTGCGATTACAAGAGTGCCGTATCGATCGTTCCAACATTCAGAACATACCTTTTTGAAATCATCAAAGGACATGTCAGGCGATACGTGTTCGTCAAAAATATGTTTAAGGTTAATCTCATCCTGTTTAAATACCACAATTACGTTACAGTTATCTCTCACCATCTGTTTTGGAACTTTAGAGTAAGTTTGACAGAGATATGCAGCATCAATATCTTTGTGTCGACACATGGAGTAATATTCACGAATTTTCTGCTGCCCATCGCATGCTACATCATCAAATATGAATATTGAATTTGGTTTAGCATCGTTGGGACTTAGAATTTCTTCGTTGTGTTTGAATGGGAAATAACCCACCTACTTCATACCAGATAAAACTTCTTTCAGCAATTGGTACTTTGGTTGGTACAATGATTTTGAATAAACATAAACATTTTTGAATTTAGCTCCATTCGGGTCGTAAAGAAGCGCCATCATTGCGTTCGTTTTCCCGCATCCACTAGGTCCACATATAATAGCACGAAATGAATTAGGTAATAATTTCCCATGTTTACTTTCAGTTTTTTCCGTATTAAAATCTAAGTTGCTTATGGGCAACGTCTGAGCCTGTTGAACTACCTTCATCGTTTATCGGAATTTTATTGCGATACCCTATATATAAGCAAATTCGCTAAAGTATACATCATTCTAAATGTTGGTGTACGAGGGACAAGGTGTTCTCAATACTATTATCAACAAGTTACCGTTCGAACTTCATTTTCCAGGCTATCGATACTGTGGACCCGGTACTAAATTACAAAAACGTCTTGCGCGTGGTGATCCTGGCATTAATCCTTTGGATACTGCATGTAAAGCACACGATATTGCATATTCTAAGAATCAGTCTCTAGACGAACGCCATAAGGCCGATTGGGAACTTAAAAACAAAGCTTGGGAACGCGGTAAGTCGAAGGACGCGACTTTTGGTGAAAAATCAGCCGCTTGGCTTGTTACTACAGGAATGAAGGCTAAACGTAAAATGGGTGCAGGATTAGGCGACCAAGCTGTTGCTTGGATGCTTAAAGTGGCTAAACGAAAACTTGGGTTAGGAGCGATTACAGGAAAAGTAGGAAAATCTTTGAAGAAGAATCCTTCATCGGATCTGAAAAAGTCAGCCGCTCATGCGTTGAAAGTAGCACGAATGTTAATTAAAAAATCTGGAGGACGAAAAAGTGTTAGAATTCCTAGGATAATTCCGATTCCAAAGAGCGGAGGATTCCTTCCTTTGATTCCATTATTTGCTGGTCTATCAGCTCTTGGTGCGTTATCAGGAGGCGCGGCCGGAATCGCCAAGACAGTCATCGATGCCAAGAATGCTCAGAAGAAACTTAAAGAAGATCAAAGACATAATAGAGCTATGGAATCTATTGGTAAAGGATTATATTTACGAAAAAACGCAAAAGGAGGATTGGGATTATTTTTAAAGAACCAAAAAAACTACCGTTGAAGCTACCCTCTAGACCTCTATATGATAAAGACTTGATTTCGTATGCTAAACGTTTAAAAATACCATATTTTCGTGGAGTTTTCATGAGAGACACTTTACCAAAGACATCTCACCAAAAAAAATCCGCCATTTTAAATTTAGATACGTCGAGAAATCAAGGAACTCATTGGGTAGCTTATAAAAAGATAAACGATACCGTACACTATTTTGATTCATTCGGTAATCTTAAGCCACCAAAAGAACTTGTTCGTTATTTAGGTAAAGCAAAAATATTTTACAACGACGATCCATATCAAACTTATAACCAAATTAATTGTGGTCATTTATGTTTAAAGTTTCTGTACAATGGAGGCCATACTAGCGTACATAGACGGAAAAAGGACGCTGCAATCCCTTAAAGAAGATGAACTAAGCATACTTCCTGTCGACTATTTGATACGGCACGTTAGACCTGGAGAATTGTTGGATGTTTGGCACAAGTTACCTAATGAATATAAATGTAATTTTAATTTACAAATTCGTTTACCTTGTTACGTACATTATAATAGACCTGACGCTCAAACTCACTTTGATGGGCCTGCAGATGCGCAGGCTGATTGTCACGCTTGTAATTATTATTTTAAAAAATAAATGAATAAAAATTATAAATGTGTATATATAAAAATCCTTACATCACTCATTCTACATCAGTCATGTTGTTAACTTTAACAAGTACCACTAACGAGTTCTCATTCGTTCCGCAGACCCCTATCTTATTAAATCCTGAAAATTCATATTTTCTAGGATTGTTGGGGTTCTGTTCGTACAATTCAATACCCAATATTGATGGAGAGAAGTTTTACTATTATGAAAATAATAATCGAAAAAAATTAAAGACCATCCCAATTCCTACGGGGTGCTATGAAATTACAGATATTGAAAAATATATAAAGAATGACCTTGAGTTACAGACAAACACTATTGACGAGTTTTCATTGCAACCGAATAACAATACCCTCAAGTGTGAAATATATAGTCAAAATCATGCTATATCATTTGTAGAGGACGATAGTCTTGGTAATATTTTAGGATTTTCCAAGACAATTCTTGCTCCAGACCGAAAGTATGCATCGGATCTACCTGTAAACATTATAAAAGTATCTAGCATACACTTTGATTGTAACATTACTGAAGGAGCTTTCTACGGAGATAGACCTACACATTCAATATACGAGTTCCCAATAATTGAAAATCCTGGATATCAGATTATAGAACGTCCTCATAACCCGATATACTTACCTGTAAGCAGTAGCAGAGAAATAACAAACATAACAGTTGTGGCGCTTGATCAAGAGCAAAGGCCCGTAAATTTTCGTGGTGAACTAAGTACTCTTCATTTAGAATTACAAGAACGTTAAATGGGTTTAGTTATAAACACTTCTGCATACGTGACATCGTCAGTTCCAACCAGATTTCCTCAGCGACAAGTCGTTGAACGTATCTCTACACAAAACATATTATTTCTTAAATCGATTGGATTAAAACCTAAACGAAATGGTAAAACGCAGGACCGATGATGATGATGATGATGATGATGATGATGATGAATCATCCTATAGTATTCAAAAAAGTCAGCGATTTGATGACGATATCATTGATCCAAAATTTAACCTTTATAAAAAACCACGATTTGATGATACAATTAGAAAAGAAGAATATCGAACCTACACTCCATACGTTAAATCGTTCAACAATAGCGACGTCATTGAATTTATCATAAATCAATCCGATGCATTTTTTGCGATGCATGATTCTCTATTGGAAATTAAAGGAAAATTGGAAATTACTGGTACCGGAAAAGTTGAATTAGCAACCAACTTTGGAGCGTTCCTCTTCGATAGCTGTTCCTACAGCGAATGCTCTCGAGAAATAGAAGTCGTTAGAGATCCTGGAATCGTAAGCACCGTACGAGCCTTAACATGCTATGGACCGGAAGACAGTCGTTTCATGAGTATTGCGGGATGGAATTATCCTGATAACCCGCTTCTTAATGGTTCAAAACATTTCAATTTGCTTATGCCTCTTAAACACATTTTCAACGTTTTCAATGATTATCCTATGATTACCTATGGTAGACAAACATTTCGTTTAGTTCGATCACGTAACGATAATGATTGTGTCATTGTGACGGAGCAGCCTATAACCGGAGGTAGTGGTGTGACCTCTACAACTGTTAAATTGATTATTGAAAGTATGGAAGAAAAAATTAAACATATCTTTCCTAATGATGAAATTAAAATAAGGCTAATGGAACCCATCAAAAATGATCAACCTATATTGATTCCGTTTAGAAACTGGGAATTAAATGAACTACCATCAATAACAAGAGATTCTAAACGAGAAATTTGGGCTGTAAAGACTGGTGCTGCCGTAGAGCGTCCACGATATATAATAGTTTGCTTCCAAACTGACAAGCAGAATAAACTAACTAGCAACCCCACTAAATTTGATAATGTTAACCTAACTAGCGTTAGAGTATCTCTGAATGGAGAATATTGGCCTAACGAACGAATGCTTTTAGATTTTAAAGAAGACGACTATGCCATTGCATACTACAACTACACAGAATTTAATCCAAACTATAGAACCGGTACACCGAAAACTGCTCTTCTACACTATGAAGCGTTCAAACGCTATGCATTATTTGTGATTGATTGTTCAAAGCAGGAAGAGACCATGAAATCTTCTACGGTTGACGTAAAATTGGAAATAGAAGCAGATACAGGATTCCCCGCTAATACCAAAGCATATTGCATCGTAATTCATGATCGTTTGATGGAATATCATCCTCTTACGGAAGTAGTTAAGAGTATTATATAATAATAATATGTTCAGTCTCATTTCTGTCATCATGAGGATCGCATTCGTTGACATCCAAGGCTTTTGCATCAACGGTATTTTTCATCCGAAGGAGTTGAGTATTGCAATTGGTTATAAATATTACCACGTTTTGTTCACACCACCTATACCTTATTCTAACCTAAATGCTTCTGATAGAATTAGCGCTAGATATGTTGAGAAACATATTCATGGAGTCAACTATTCCTCTGGAGACGTGGATTATTCCAAGTTAAACTCGATTTTGGAAACATATTTACTAAACCATGCTGATTATATCTACGTTCGGGGAAGTGAAAAAGCTGATTTTTTACTAAAAAAGTGTCATGTGTTTGGAATATTTCCTGTAATAGTAGATGTATACAAGTTCGATGGAACCCCGTGTGCAACAGAAAAATTCAGTAGTGACTCCAAAACCTGCATGTACCACGCCAATGGATCATTTAAATGTACCCAGAAGAACGTCGAAAGTCTACGCCAATGGTTTCTTAATTGCATACCTTTGTAATTTTTTTTGTTATTAATAAATGATTATAAAAGAAAAAAGGTTTTTTAATTGAAACCCCCTTATTAATTTCATGTATTTATTTTCGTTTTACAAGAAGAATAAAATTTTTTATTTACAATTTTTACAATAATTTTCAATATTATAAACAAAGTAGATGATAGTGTTATACAACTAACTACATATAATTTAGAATATTTAGACATGCCACTCAAATCGATGGGTGGTGGTGGTGGAGTCGTAACAGCATGCCAATCTTTGAATTCTCCTTCAGTACCATCATTAAAAATCAATTTTAATTTGTATCTCTTTGCTTTTATCGATTGCTATGGAAAACGTATTTAGCTTATTATTATTTACCACCGAGAAATTCATCTTTCGCCATTCCGTTTGATTATCAAAACGTATCGTCAATTGTTGTACGCCCAACGGTACATTGGTATACAGTACGTTATTTAATATAGCCGTAAGTATAATGAAATTAGCCTTTAAGTTGGCCATATTTGCGTCGGTTGGATTCTTCTAAGTGGATACTGATTAGGATGATATCTCTCAAAGACTTTATCCCAAAGACTTAAATTTGTCAAATCTCTTAAAACTTGTTTTTTATCCTCATATAATTTTATGTCTCTTCTAAGTTTTTGAACTTTTATACCAAACTCTTCAATTCTACGTCTATTCTCTTTGCTAGACATCTCAATACTGAATATAGAAGCACCTATTTACTTTATTCAACTAAATAATAACTTATACCCTCACCACAAAATATGCCCCCCCATATTTGATGTATCACACGTAGTTCTAGCTCGTCATCAATTTTAAAATGCCGTTTAAATGACATATTTGTTATAAGCATGTTGCATTACATTACATACTCAAAAATTAAAGAAATCGTAGACATTAATTCAAAAACTGCCAATAAAACATAACTATTGGCAAATTCATTATTAGTATGACACGTGTCATTTCCCTTTCAAAAATCATGAGAATCGGAAATATGAAAGATGGTGGGATACCGGTAGTAATGATATGATAATTTCAGCTAGATAACAGTTCAAGGTAAACATCAACAACAACGATCCGTTAATGCCCCTGTGTCTTTGATGGCAATTCTTTCGTTGGAACTGACAGCTGGATGACAGTTCACGCCGAATGTCGTTTGCCCCGTTCGAATCGGACCATTAGAAATAAAGATATAAGTTTTAGGCCCTTCTGGCATGTTCTTTCTCTTCAACGTTAACCTACGTCACATTTCCTTCATAATAGTGCCGTTTGACTTGTTTAAAGCGGGCCAATAATAGCAGAGATTAATGTTAATGCCTTTTTGACAATGATACCGAGCATGATTTTCTCTTCAGCGTTAATCTGCGTCCCATCTCCATTAAGTTAATACCTTCAGGTAAAAAACTACATTTTCTTTATTATTATAATTATTATCTATAATTATCTTTTAGATTCTATCATAACATGTGAAGATAAAGGAAAAAAGTATAATTGTGGACACATTGTAGGTTCAAATAAACACTTCTATCCTATAGTGCCATTCAAGGGACAAATGTTTTGTGAATATCATTCACTCGAACAATTTCAGAATCACTCTATATCACCGAGATTATTGGTGGGAAAACACAACAGATTTTTATCACGATATTGAAAATCATAGAATACCCTCCCTTAATACGTATATCTCATTGTCCAAAATTTGTTACATATATATTAATAATTAAAACTAGTTTTTACAGTTTTTTTAATTTGTGAATAATAAATAAAAAAATAAGTATCAAATTGTGTGTTTCATTTTGTTAGGTCGTAAAAATTAATTTCAATTGTAATTTCTTAAACAATAGGCACAAATATGAATTTTACCGTACATTATTTTCTATTGTTTACTATTACAAACTAAAAGTGAATGAATGCGAGAATACGTTAATAGATAGTCAATTGTACAAACAGTAGATATGATTTTTTTTTTATTTTTATTCTCTATTGTTTTCTACGGCAAACTGGAAGCGACATAAATTAAACATGTGGTACCTTAATTTAAATATTATTGTCGTACATTACGAGTATAAGAAAAATAATTGCAAAGTTTTTAAATAAATTTTTTTTTAAACAAATACTTTTGTGTGTCATTTCATCAGGCCAGGCTCTACTGTTGAGTAGAGGCTCGGCTAGGCTAGTCTCATCAGTATCTACCACCACCATGTAACAAAAATTTTTAAAGTTAAACATTTGGTGCAATCATTTACTTTCTAAATTTTCTGTTCGCCTAATACCACAAAACATTTTATACGTCTCTTATTTTTCTTCTGTCACACTCTACTACTACCCCTTCTGGTCATTGACGATTCTTCGGCCGCGTCATCACTTCTTCGGCTAGAAGTGGATGGTATCTTGAAGAACACTCCTCTACTACTACCTCTTCTGGTCAATGATCATTCTTTGGCGATTCTTCGGCTGCATCGTCACTTCTTTGACTAGAAGTGGATGGTATCTTCAAGAACACTCCTCTACTACTACCCCTTCTGGTCATTGACGATTCTTCGGCGATTTTTCGGCTGCATCGTCACTTCTTTGACTAGAAGTGGATGGTATCTTGTAGAACTGGATGGACATGTTACCATCGGTCCCAGGTTCCCGCTTGCTATACTACTCAACAATTGAGATACCACTGACAGTTTCTAAAGGATATGCTTGACCGTATCTTGAAAATGAATCGATTATAGTAAGGTAAGGGGTATTAGATATTCGAAATACATCTATATGTACATGATCGAAAGGTTTTGATGCTGTTGGGGTTAAGTTAAATTTTACAATCGGGGGATTCCGATCATATTTGTTTTTAAGACATGTTTCGCAATTATTTACAAATTCTTCTATGTCTTTTGAAATATTCGGCCAATAATAAAATTTAGTTAAAGATAATTTCAATTCATTAATACCACGATGTCCTTTTTTATAGACATGATAATATTCTAATTTTTCTTTTTGAGCTTCTATTGTTAGGAGGTCATTTAAAAATTTCGTACAGTGAATAAGTTTAAAAGCAGAATGTTTGAAAAATTTCTGCAGAACAGTTACAAAGATTTCAGCTAGGTGAGAAATTTTGAAATACAAAGCATATGTACTTTTGGGATTTAAAATTTCTCTAGCAAATTTTACAATACTTTCTTCTAAATTTCTTTGAGATAAGGTAACAAGAAATCTTGTATTTTCAAATAATTTTTCTCTTTTATAGAGAGTTTCGGTGTTATCACCACAAGTTAAAATAATTTGATTTTTATATTGATTAACGGCACGATCCGTTATCGGTATTGAAAGAATCGGATTTTCAATGGAAGTGTGTACTGTTTCTAAGTCAGTACTTTGTCGTCTCTCTATTGGTGGTTTAATTTGAACGTTTTGTAATATTTTTACTTTAGGGGTGTCTTTTATTATTTCATTAATATCGTTTACCGATAAATTTGGTAACTCATTAATATCTTCAAATTCTTTTTGAATTATTAAATCTAAATCGTCTAAATTAACATCTAAAGATGCTGTTTCTAGAGCGTTTAAATCATGTGTAGGGGGTGCCCTCGATAAGGCGTCGGCTACATAATTAAGTTTTCCTTTTAGATATTTAATATTATAGTCAAATTCTTCCAGCTTTAAGCGCCAGCGCATAAGGCGAGAGTTTGGCTCTTTAAGGGAGAACAACCACTCCAATGGCTTATGATCAGTGAGAATTTCGAATGTTCGGCCAAATAAGTAAGGACGAAAATATTTACATCCCCAAACTACTGCAAGTAACTCTTTTTCGATTACTGAATAATTTATTTCGGCCGAATTTAACGTTCTAGAGGCATAGCATATAGGGTGATTATTTTGAGTTAAAACTGCTCCGATTGCATACATCGATGCATCGGTCATTATTTCGAAAGGTTTTTCGAAATCCGGATACGCTAAAATCGGTTCCGATATTAACAAATTTTTACAATAATTAAAACAATTAACAAATTCCCTCGTATGTTCGACTTTATTATCTTTTTTCAAACAAATCGTTAGGGGTTTTGTTATTTTCGCAAAATTTCGGATAAACTTGCGATAGTAGCCAAGGAGGCCAAGGAAGGACTTTATTTGTTTTTGAGTTTTAGGAATTGGAAAATTCTTAATGGCATGAACTTTATTTGGGTTGGGTTTAATACCCTGTGGCGTTACCACGTGTCCCAAAAATTCTACCTCTTTTCGCAGAAACTCGCACTTATCTAACTGAATTTTTAACCCCGCTTCTTTTAATTTTGAAAATACTAATCTTAAATTTTGCATATGTTCTTGTAATCCCGTGCTGAAGATAATTATATCATCCATGTATACAAGACATGCTTTATTCTGAAGGTCCTTTAAGACCTCGTCCATGACTCTTTGGAAGGTACTCGGAGAATTTCGGAGCCCCATTGGCATCCGTAAAAACTCGTAATGCCCGTTATCGACATTAAACGCCGTTTTTTCAATAGAGCATTCACCCATCTCTATTTGATAGAACCCACTTGCGAGGTCGAGCGTACTAAAATATTGCGCTCGCCCCAATTTATCTAAAATTTCATTAATATTAGGTATTGGGTATCTATCGGAAATTGTTTTTTCATTTAACTTCCTGTAATCAACGACGAGACGCCATTTTTGCCGCCCCGACGCATCCAACTTTTTTGGTACAATCCATATGGGAGAGGACCATGGGCTAGAAGAGGGTTTAATTATCCCCTTTTCTAACATTTCATCGATTTGCCGACGCACCTCGTCTTTAAGAGCGTACGGATACCTATAGGACTTCACATGTACGGGTTCTTCGTCCTTAGTTTTTATTTTATGTCTTACTTTGGAAGTGAAAGTAAGCGGGTCACCTGGTTTCAAGAATATTTCTGGAAATTGGCGACATAATTTAATAATATTAATTTTCTCTTCTGAGTTCATATGCTCTATTCTTAATAGGTTTTGGATATCGTTTTTATTTATTTTTGTTTCAATTGAATTATTAAAGCATTCAAATTTGTAAGTCTCAAAATGACTTGATATATAAGGATTTGATTTAATTGGTTTCAGTAAAGTGATAGATATATTTTTATCAGTTTCATTAATGACTTCGACTAAAGCGAGCCCATTATTTGATTCAGTTAGAGTTTCTGGAATATATATGTCTCCTAATTGAGTTTTATCAATTAGAACATCGCCGTTTAAAATAATTACCGGGATCTGTTTTAATATTCGTTCAAAAGGACCAACCGAAATTTGATATTTTATATCATGTGGTTGTCTAAATTTTATTGGAATCCTAACGCGATCACTAATTAATTGTTTATTATTTAAATCTATATTAAAATTCATTGCAATAAGGTCATTAATACCTATAACCCCGTCAAAGAATTCGTGGAAATCATAAAGAATACATGTCAATATATGATTATCGTTAAATTCACGGAAAGCTGGAATATCAGCTCGATATTTAATATTTTTAGTACCTAGAGATGTTGAAAGAGATACATTTGAATGATAAATCGTGTTTGGGTAAAATTTTTCTGCAATAATGCGTTTTAAAATGGATTTAGTACTTCCGGTATCAATTAACATTCTTAATGGTGGGTTATAAATTTCAATATATGGCAGAGAGTTATTAGAAGTTATGTTTAATTCTACTAAGTCTGATTCTCTATCGAGGCTGGGTTCTGAAAATTTGGATTACAATCATTATCAAATTGCTGATTATTTTCTTCACTTTGTAAAAATGAATTATCATAATTATCTGCTTCTATTTGATTTTCACCGTAGTCACTAACAAATAGTTCTTCAGATATAAAATTACGCTTTTGATTATTATTTTGGAAAAAATTATTAGACCTATTATTTGGGTTAAAAGTTCTTTTACTATGCATTGATGGGATTCTCGAAGTGGTTGACATTGGTTGAGGTTTGGGAAGTTGATTCTGTGGAATCGAATTGGGTTTAAACACATTTCGTGGGGGTCCAAAAACTTGTGCGTTTGTTGGATAATTACGATGCTGAGGGCGTGGTTGAACATTTATAGGTTGACGCGACCATACAGGTTTTTGAAAATTTGATTGTTGGGATTGATTTGCGTTTGAATTTGAAAAATATTGTTGATTTGTCGCATTAAAATTTGGGTTAAATTGTGAATTAAATTGTGGATTTGGTCGATAATTATTATTATTATTTGCTTTAGGAAAATTTTGAAACTGAAAGTTATTTTTCGGAGTATTTAATTTTGAGTCGCATGGATGCGTATAAAGACTCTCAAAATTTTCATATTCGTTAACACAGGCTATAGCGTCTTCTAAAGATGCGGGTTGCTTCAGGTGCATATTATTTTTCAATGTACCTGTGCCCCCTGCAATAAACGTATTTAATGCGGTTTTGTCACAGTGGTTCATATTACAAATTCTTTCGTTTGCACTAAAATTGTTATCATTACTGATTCTCTGTACTATACTACTCCTCAACAATTGCAATCGAGTCCCAAATTCTATCAAACTTTCATTCCTGTACGGTTTGGTCCTAGTTAATTCTTGGATAAGACAGTCTAAATTACGTTTATCGGAGAAACATTGCCTCAGTGCATTTTTTAATAAATTCCAATCGGTTAATTCCACCCTATTTCCGACCATAAACTCGGCTTTTCCTATTAATTTACCCTGTATGCAATCGAAAATATGATCACTTAATTCCCTATCATTATAACTACTATATGTTGCCATTAATTTTTCGCATTGAGAAATAAATTTATTTAATGTATTAACATCGCCATCATATGGCCTAATATTTTCTATTTTAGATTGAAAAAGCTCCCAATTAATGGGACGTTTTTCCGGTGTTGGTGTCATCTTTGCGACTGTACTAGAAATAAGTTTATTTTCTGATGTATTTAAACTAAGGTTATCAAAAAGATTTAAAAGATCAGATTCGCTCATAAAATATACTGTAAATAACTATACTTTTCTTTAAATATCTTAACTACTATCTCCCTGGTCCTCGAAAGGGATTTAAGGAAGGCAAAAGGAACTTGGCCCTTACCACGATGGTTTAGGGAACCAGTTTCCTCTCCTGAGCTTCTGTCTGCCGTCTGGATCAGCTCCAATTTGTCACCACTGAAGGGTAGGTTCGTTGAATTCACGATTATGACGTTGAAACGTCTAAGTCCCAAAAATAACTGTTTTTTCGTAAGAATCGATTTTTCACAATTTTTCTGCGACCTCGCGAATCCTACTGACTGCGCCAAATATATATTTTGAAACTGATACAGGTTTTTTAAAAACAATTTTATTGATTAAAATTACAAACGTCTTTGCTTGGCAAAGGCTAGACAAAATCTGATTTAATAAACTAGAGAATTAATGTAAAAGATTAAAATAACAAGCTAAGCACTGAAATATAATATGATACGATAAGGAGTCCGAATGTCAGCTGTATACGCTCACGTAACTCGCGCGAACTAGGCTTTTAGTCACTCCGAAGCTCAAACTGATAGAGTCGTGTAGTGTTATAAGGAGTAGTTCCCGAAAATACATGCAGTAAGTCAATTTCTTAATGAAATGTATTGTTGCGTTTATGTCATACAGTCACTCAATGTATTCTTATTGTATTATCAAAATCGTTGGATCTATAATATTTGTGGTATCTATTTTTTTAATATGTTATTTTAATGGCGCCATTTCGGCAAAGACGACGCATGTTTGATCGACTAAGGTGACGATCATTTTCACTGTGCGTTACCATTGCTTTTTAAACATTGAATTACTTTGTAATTGCTATGTAGTAAATATTTATTTTTTTAAACGGGCAAATAAAAAAAAAAACCGAAAGACGGTTCTTTACAAACGACAGTTTGATGCCGTTGATAAAGGGTGTAAAGCAACTTTAAGAAGACATTTCAAAATAAGAAGAAACATTCAAAAAAGTAAACGAATATGAATTCCATATAGAGTTCCATGAGAGTCCCTAGGAAGAGCACCAATATCCTCTAGGGCCTAAGAACGGGAAATAGCTGAGCACGAGCAAGACAATGGCTATGCTCTTCTTTGGTATAACGGCAACTGATTTGAGACAGGTGGCTTATGAATATGCAGAAACAAATAACATCAAACATAATTTTAGCAAAGACCACTGCATGGCAGGATCAGATTGTTTTAGAAATGTTTTAAAGATAACTCCTGATATTTAATTAAGAAAGCCAGAATCTAGTGTAAACCGAATTTCTGCATTTAATGAAACCAAAATTACTTTTCTCCAGCAGAAAACTTGATTGGTAATGTTACGATTGAAATATCCACACCACCCACGCCCCCAAAATCTAAAAAGATAATTCCTGCAACAGCGCTGCCATCTTCTCCCCAACCCTTTACAAGACGCCAGACAATACTGGATGAACAAAACCGAGAATTGGATTTTACTCCAAATTCACAGGAACTTAAAGCATCTGAAAAGTCAACGTCTGTTATTAAACTTTTGCCAGTTCCAAAATCCAAAGGTATCCCGCACGTAAGAACGTGCGCGGAAAGCAGCATTTAGAAATTTTAAAGAGGGATTGGAAGAAATGTAAATGCAAAAAAAAAATTAAAAAGCAGTGGCTCTAGTAAAGAGAAAAGTTATAAAACAGAGTGCAAATACATCAAAGAAAACTGAAGTTCTGAATTAAAAGGTATTTAAAAGAAAATCAAGAGATTCTGACAGCGACAGTAAATCAAACAGCAGCAATCTTGATGAAAAACACTTATGTAATGATGACGACGAGTTGGATGACGTGAGTGATGTTTTGGAACATGATACATTTATTTTTGTAGTGATATTGAAAAATGTAGAAAACTGTGGTACAGATGTACTGTTTGTGGCTTTTGGGCTCACAAAGAGTGTAGTGGCAAAGACGATCTTGAAGGATTTGTATATTACTTTTGCTCTTGATTTTAGGTCTGCTGATTTATCTCTGTTGAACGATTGTTTAGGTCAGGTAAATTGGGATGACTTATTATTACATCACTCAGCGAATGATATGGTTAATATTTTTTATGATATTCTCTATTTTTTTATCCATGCTATAATTCCACAGAAAAAAGCATCCAAAAGAAAATGTCCATTATGGTTCTCTCTAGAGTTAAAGCAGCTGACAATTTTGAAAAAACAAGCTCACAAAAAATGTAAAAGTTCAGGATTACAAAGCGATTATGTTAACTATAGTAAACTACTTTCTGATTGTAAAACTTTACCAAAAAGGTGCTATCAACAGTTTATTGTAAATTCTGAGTCTCATTTAACAGACCATAGAAACATAAAACAGTTTTGGAATTTTGTTAAAAGTAAGCGGAACGGGAATGATTTACCACCATTGCTATTCTTTAATGATGGTCAATGTCATTTGATACCAAATTT